>DWEI01000003.1:0-50259 GCA_018245875.1 Mysoria ambigua | reverse complement strand
CGTAACCGGTGAATCGTGGGAATGTTCTGCATTCCTCTGCCTACCCCTTCGGGGATTACAGGCGTGAAGTTACGTATGATATTAATTATTATTATAACATCACGTCAAGTCCGTTGTTACAGTCCTTTGTACAGACTTGTGTTAGTAGATATGTACAAGTATTATACATGATGATATTACACATTAAAATAGTAGCGTACATTAAAATATAAATCTCCAGTAAGGAAGTGGAGCGGCGAATGTCCTCTTCAAATATAAAAGTGTCGGGGGGCACTCGGCGGCCGGACGCTCATATTTTGTTATTTTATTTATATTAAAAGTAATGGTCCGCTCGCGGTATAATACTCTAGACGGTTTTTGCGCATTTTTCTCCTTTCTCTGTGTCGTATATTTTCACTTAAATGACAAACGTACGCGACCCCTCCGGCCCTCGTTAGTTTATGTATTGATGTTACGCTTCTTTAATGAAAAGTGTTCACGGCGTGGATTCACACCGATCGCGGTACATTTATTTCGAACTGTTCATTGGAATCTTTTAAATGGAACGCTCATTGTGTGGAACGTTAATTATAATCTTGTGTTTAAATAATTACAACTATCGCACACCAAAATAATCGGTACGGCGTGTTGAAGTTCTATAAAGGTTGAATTAGCACCCGGCATCTCACCTTCCCGGGCCGTGATTCACACTCCCTCCGCTGATATAATGACACTTGCTAACTTACCATAGTTTTATGCTGTCATAAATTACGTATACGGACATCTTTACTATAACGTAACGTAAGAAAACGCTCGGGGTCGGTCAACTGTAAGCGATGGCGCGTTCTTGTAGCGATTTCGTCCTATTGCAGCGGCGATAGAGGTTAAATCTGAGTGTCGTTCAACGTCCCGGCGAGTGCGGGCTGGCAGCAATCTGCACGAGCACGGGCGAGGTGCTGCGACGGCACGAGGCTCCTCTGGCAAGGCATAGTGGCGCTTGATTCGGACGCAGCAAGGGTCACATTCGCGGCGGCGGCTGGCGGCGAGGACGTGTCGCGCGGCGCTTGTGGCGGCGCTCTTCCGGGGAAGGCGCTATCTCGGGTGCAGCGGGAGCCCTCCCCACCACCGCCCCCTCGTAAATAACGCGGGCTGGCGAGCCGGCGAAGCGCCCGTGCCAGATTCTACAGCTAGAAACAGTTAAACGCTCATAATTTCGTGCTGGTTAAGCTTATCTTTGTCTCGTGTACGAAATTCCGCCTCGCCGTCCCCCTCTCGCGTTTTCGTGGACATATTTTATTTGTTGCAGTGGAACGTAGTGTCGCGTCCGGGGCCAAAGTTATAATTGTCGTTCGACATACCCACCCACCGCTGCAGCTTCTGCACAAAGTTGCCCGCCGACGCTTACATTGTTCGCATAACTTTGTCTGGTTAATGTTTTAAGTTTTCCACATTTCACCTCGTGTGAATTTTAATAAGAGCCATACAAAATGCCTCGCATATTTATATATCAGACTTATTTTCGTTCTAGATATGAAATTTTAAAACACTGCCGTCTAAATTGGTATACATGTATTTGACCTATGAATGGAAGAACTCCATATTATGTAAATAAATTAAGCATTTTAAAATGCTCATTCAACAGTTTAACGAATATGGCAAATAAAGTGGCATTAAATAGTATTAAAAGGAGAAAAAAAATTATTTAACACAAAGCAGTATTCATGTTGCAAGTGGAAACTTTCCGTGTACGAAGTTAAAGTTATGCATAAAATGTAGACGCAAGTTTTCATGTAGATATACACTGAAAAGGCATTCGAGTGGCGTGCGATAGTGGGGGTGGGTGTTAAGCCGGTATCATCCCGCCTTATCGCCGCGCCGCGGTTTCATAATAATTTTAATACACGCTCCGAGCCTCGCGTACTTTTACAAACGCCATTCGCCTCCCGACCCACGAGCGACACCCTCTTGCGCCTTCAATCTCCACCGCGCTTTGCGTTGCCTGAACACACCCCGGGGGCTTGAGATTTATTTTGACATTTTATGTTTTTCTCGTAATACATCCGCAACACAATCGGATCGGGCGCCGCGGCTTAGTTCGATCAGAATGTCATTTCAATGTTACATTATAGAAGTCGTCCAACTACAAACTGAATGTTGTAGCTATCTGAAATTTTAATAACATTTTGAAACCAAATTTTTGTAGCTGAAAATCTCATTAACGATCTATCGTGACTTTTGACAATGTTTGAATTAATCTTAACTGCTTTAAGCGCAGTTATGGAATACAAAAGGGGAATAAGGAAACGTCTTAATTATGATGGTTCTCTCTTATGCGAGATGAGCCAATTCGCCAAAATGGATATAATAAATGACAGGCGTAATAGAGGCACTTGAGTGGAACATTAATAGAGCGGCAGGTAGGGCGGGGGCGGGCGGCACTAACGAGCGTTTTTATCAGGGCGGGCGGATGATGGATGGACCCACTTCCGGCCGCGACGTCCGCGCTACCTCCGTCTGTGTATTTATCAACATTAATTTCAATGTGCCCCGAGTATTATTCACTTTGTGATTTGTTTTGTTTTAGAATTTATTCCAATGTATTTAAATCAGTTTCGAGTTTGTTGTGCTACAAGGAAAATACGTAACAATATGTAGTATTTCGCTAAATGTTTCGTTGTGCGACACAAATCTGTATCTAGATATACGCAGCAAATAGCAGTAACGATTGCTCAATGAAATATACCTATTGAATCTCTATGAAAATATTTTAACCCTTTTCATTTTTAATTATATAAAAATTATAGTTGTGATGAATATATTCAGATGACTTGGCCTTGTTGGCTGAGTGGTTGCGAGTGCGATCGATCGAGAAGTCCTAGGCTCAAACTCCGAGTCGGATGATATTGGATTTTTTTCACTTAGATTTTCTCGTAGAAATTTCTAGTCGTCTTTCTAAGAATCTGGATTTATGCAAGACCTATTTCATTGGGCGTAAACTTACCTGGTGAAACGTGAGAGGGTACACTCCTCTGCCTAACTGTTCGGAAATTACATACGTGATGTTACATAGTTTTTTAAATTATACAGATATCGTAGAACTTTAGCAATTCGTTTAACATTTATGGCGTTATGTGGTTGCAGGAAGAAAAAATAATTTCACCATTATGCTCAATCATGGCCAGCGATATAGCGCTAATGATGAACGACAATAAACAGGTCTAATCATTACGCCATTTCCTTTGCTAATGGCCGCGTGTTGTTATTATATTCGCTTTTACTAAGAGCGACCCTCACATTTTTCCTTAAGAATTGCGCGGAGGCATAAGCAAGATTTTCTTATGTGGAATCGTCGTGCTTATTAAGTATTTTTTAAGTTCTATATTGTTCAATGCCTGCAACTGTAGGAATGTTATTTATTATGTTTTATACGATTTACAGATTTCTACATGTTAATTGCAGAATAAGCGAGAAAGTATACATTGTGAAAGTCAATTTTTTTTACGTTAATAAAAGTGCAATATATATTTAATAAGTGCATTTTAGAATCTTATTAGAATTATTATTATTATATTCCGGCATATGCCTTACAGAGTGGGTAGAGAGAATTTATTAAATTTTATTAAATGACTTTTCTTGTGTCAACGACCAACTCCAATTGGTAGTATTATGATAAAACTCTACTAAATTAAAACAAAAAAAAGCATCCGACAATTGATTTATGTACACGAAACACGCCCCTGCTAAAAAGATGTAAGCACTGGTACTTACCTAAATGTTATCGTGAGTACGTGGCAGTGGAAACGACAAAATTAAGCAAGTGATTTACAAAACTCATGTTCGCTATTATAAACAGTAATATATCTATGTAGAGGCGACTGTTGCCTGCGCGCCCTTGATGTATGGCATCACAAACATTGCCACGAATGTAGCTAAGCGCAAATGGCTTAATTGAATTTATATCCACGTACTCCAATGAATATGAGTGTTCGTTTTATACTTAATGACGACTATTATGTATTCACGGCGACACCGTAGAACGGTGAGAACCTCGTAACATAAATTTTGCGTATTATTTACGTTGACAAGCGTGCATTATGAAATTATAATGTCTCGATTGATATGCGGGCGGGGCGCTCGCGGGCCGCCGACGCGCAGAGCGCGCTGCTCACGTCAAATTTCACTCTACGTAAATATAGCGTACACTACTTACCGGCGTACGTGTAGTTTTCGTGTCCGCAATAAGAATTGAACTTGTTACAAATACGCCGTTTCGACTTGCAGAATCAACTCTACATTTTACTGGCCGCTACGTTGGTTGGGTGTTGTAGGCGCGCCAGCTGGTCAAGATAACCTGGGTTCGATGGCTGAATCGGGCAAAGTATTAAGGGAGTTTTTTTGTATAATGCGTCTCAGTAAAACACGGACTCTGGATGTGCGGCTGGTGTATAAAAATAGGCTATAATATCGTTTATAGCGAAGTGTCCACACTTTTCCGTCTACCCTTTTAGGAAAATAAAGACGTCATATTATACTACATTGTGGAATTATATATGTAATGCTCTTTTAATATTTGAAGTACGTCCGAAATTTCACTAGTAGATATTTTATCTTATGGCTACACTGCAATCGTCATAATTATGTTTACATCTTTATATCCAACAATTTAATTATCGTAGTTATTAGACCACTGCAATTCAATAACTCAATAAAGTGTTTTAAGGAGTGAACTTGACTGGTAAAGATGTTTAGCCGACACTTAGATAATTATTATAGATTTATACCATATTTATAATTGCTCATAATCATAATCATTACATGTTTCCAAATGAAAATGTAGTCGTAAAACTAACATTAGACTATAAGGGAGAAGTTATTATTTATTTCTCTCATAAATACCTTACGGGATTAATATACCATTTGTATTTATGTGCTGTACAAATTAAATAATAGTTTATCAGGAAGTGGCAATAACTACGCCAAAATTGGATTTACAATTTATTACGAAATTTTCACTACACTTGTAACATTTTCGTAATTAAATATGTGAGATCTGAGTCACGAGTTTTTTTCAAAGTCATGTGACGAACTAGTTTCGTGGATACGCTAGGTCCACACGAGGCGAAATAAAGCGAGCCAATCAATATTAACACGCCGCAAACAGCGTAAATTGTTGCCTAATGCCGAACACGCACTAACACACGCGGGCACACACTAATATCGGACACGTCCATGAAGTCGCCCATCGTTACGCTATATAGAGTGTTCTAGAAACAGATGCGCACGTACGCAGAAATATATTGCGCATGAAAAAATTTCTATTACTCTCACAAAACGTTACCGATTTTTGTTATCAATATGAAATGCATTTGATACCTACACACAAGTATAACTAAAACATTTATATATACAGGCAAAATAATGTACCAATCACGTGTACATGGTATGGCAGTGATCGTTCTATTGATAGGAAATTCGATGATTCGATATCACTCTGTAGTCACGCATATCACATATACACAAGAATTGCTCGCACACAGCCCCACCGTGTCCCCGTGTGGGGACGCGCACGCACACACGCGCGCCGCCCGGCCTGTAATAACTCGGAACCACAATAAATCAATGTGATTAATGTCATTAAGTACTGTGCGCCGGCCTCTCTATATTCCGTCAATATGCACTGTTTTACGACATGCCGCGCCACGATAATTAGTCAGCTTTGTTAGAAGCATCGATGAATGCTGTTACATCGGAAATATAGCAACTGGATCACTATAAATATTTATGCTCCCCTTAAGATAAATAATTACACGCGACGATACATCGTCGAGTAAACGAGTGTAAGGACCGAATGTGACATTTTAGATGAGATCAAAGCGAACTTATAACGGAGCGTTCATAAATACGTCGGCCGCGCAAAAATGATCTCTGCTATTTCTCAGACCGTAGATATTTCTACGGTTGCACTCGGTGTGCGGAGATTGATGGCGGCCACCGGTTCTCGGTCAGTTTCTGGAGTAGCGGTTTGTCATACGTCCGTTTGATGGATAGGTAGTAATTATAACTGTTGGAACGGAATCGCAAATCATGGGAACGACGAGGGCAGGCTTCGCTGGCTGACGGCGTTATCGTCGCGCCCCATCGCGATCGTTGGCTCGCTGGTCTATTGCGGGCGGTATGACCGCATTCGGCTGCATGCTGCGCCGATCAGTGGACTGATTCATACTTTCTTCACCCAATTGCAAAATGTTTCATACGCGAACCGTGGAATTGAATCGATCGCACGACCCGTTTAGATCGGCCTTTACGACACTCGCGCGATGTACGCAATGCTCCTTCTGATCGTAAAGGGCACGACTACTCACATTACAATAAATTATCGTATAACGTTTGGTAATTAATACGCGATTAAATATTTTCACGTCGAATGCT
Organism: Mysoria ambigua; assembly: GCA_018245875.1. Taxonomy (NCBI): domain Eukaryota; kingdom Metazoa; phylum Arthropoda; class Insecta; order Lepidoptera; family Hesperiidae; genus Mysoria; species Mysoria ambigua. Next base: position 43,851 of record DWEI01000003.1, on the reverse strand, counting down.
CGATATGAATATGTAAATTGGCTCTACATTTCGTTATAACAATGCGTTTTAATTTGTTTTGTTACAATTAAAGGTTACGTAAAACTGTGTAAATTTGTCTTAACCGGTTGTAGAATCATGTGTAACGTACCTTAGATTCGCTTTTATTATGAATGTAAAAAGCAATGGTAATGCTCGTAAATATACGACATTAAATATTGAACACGTATTAGTTTATTGGACGACTGTTTAGTTCCGCGACGGCTAGCCGTGGAAGGCCGTTGACCCGGGCGTTAAATTTTATTTAATGTAATAAATCCACTCATTACGTGATAAGAGTAACATAACATAGAGCCTCTTCGTAAAACTCTCACATGTGTCTCACATATCTGCATGAGACGGAGTAGTTTGGTTTTAAAATGTTATAACAACTGCCTCGTTGGTCGTGTTGGTTGCAAGTGCGACTGCCGATCGGGAGGTCCTGGGTTCGATTTCCGGGTCGAACGCTACAAAAAAAAATCTATTTAGAAAATTTTCTACTAGAAAATCTAAATAAAACATTCTGGTAGTTCGGAGTTTGGATAGGTGCCCGATGCATGGCAATAGGCTCACCACTTATTCCATGGTGGGACGTAAACGTAACCGGTGAAACGTGGGAGTGTTCTGCATTCCTCTGACAACCCCTTCGGGGATTACAGGCGTGATGTTACGTTATAATAACCTGGAATTTTTCAAGACAAGAATGGATAGGCACTTTCTAGACAACTGTAACATCCTATGCTGCATCTCACTTTCCATCAGGGGGAATAGCAACCGAACGCATGCATATTGCTAAATGAATAAATGAAGTTGTAGGCCGAATTTGTGTTTGTAATAACGGATAATTTTTTATGTTGAATAAAACCTTCGATAGTTTTATTCGGCTGTGTACGGCAATCGAAACTAAGTTTTGTTAATATTATTTAGGGCTATATCATACTCAATATAATTTGTGGCTGATTTCGAAAGTGCTAACTACATACATATCTTCACGCCAAGTCCCTTACGGGGTAGGCAGAGAGCACGGAAAGTGCTAACTGTTTTATTTAATCAACAGTTTTTTTTTTCAGTTCAATAAAATAAGCAAATATTCTACTATTGTATCTCCGTTAGGTCTTTTATGGGCTCGCTACATTCAGCAAAATGTAGAGCCAGTGTCAAGGCCGTGATAGCGAGTTTCATATTATATAAAAAAAATTCTAAACGCGAGTTAAGTACCAATATATTTTATCTCGTCTGTAATCTCCAAAAAGGTAGGCAGAGGAGTTAGGTATCCTGGGAACCCTAGGTGGTCTTAGCTAGGCCATTTTATCAAGATGGCCGTATTTAAATGGTATCAGATAAGCGACCAATTGCCGATGACCATTTTAGTACACGTTCAAACATTCGACTTTTTGTCGTTATAACAAAGAGGCTGTGTATCGTAAGGAAAGTTTAAGAGCAAATCGAGTGATAAAAGAACAGTACGCCCTATCTAAAGACAATGAGGTTTTTTTAATATTTTCATGCGAAGTTATTGTCACCTAACTCGCAGGCCGGGAGACGGCGCGCCGTGGCGGCGGTGGGGATGCCGATGACCATTTCGGTTGCAGTGTGCGCTACAAAGTTCGCAATCAAATAAATATTTCGGCACAATTAAGAAAACGGTGGAGAGGGTAGCAATCGTGACAGTCCGATCACGGCGCGTCGTGGAGCGTCGATATATGCGTTTGATATTTTTTTATTATAAACCATCAGCGTTGCATACAAGTTTCTGTAACAGGTTTGTTTTTTTTAACACAAGTAATAGTATGTATTACAATAAAAACTGGATATTTAAAATTTATAAACAAATGTATTGTGTGGTACGGATATTTGTTTATTATCTATTGAAACAATAAGTTGTTATTTTTTTCCGTTTTATACGTATTTGCTTTTGAGTGATAAAATTATGTATTGTATATTAAAGGTAAATAAACAGATTCGGTTAATTTGAACGTTTAACAAATAGTTTTCATAGTGTGTCGGCTCCACATATGCCTCTGTGCGTTGTCGTCGCTCTGCCCACATCCGCTGAAGTATTTTGTTTATTGCTAATGCGATTTTATTTTTTATTGCTTTTTATTTATCTTTATTCAGCGATTGCGGTTTATTGTATTAAAATAAATAAGAATTCTTGACTTTTTAATTTTATTCGAGACGAAGTACACGACAGCGCCCGCGTGGAGAGAGAGAAATAAATTTTAATAAGCGTTTCTTTTTTAAGGCGTGATTCTTCAGTTAAAAGCGATTTATTTTTTATATAAACTTGAAGATAACTCGTATTCATTAGAGATCGACTGGGAAGGGACGAAAATAAAAACAAACGTCGGCGAGTTAGTGTTGGGCCTGAATTATTGTCGTTAATCAGTTCGAGGCCGGCTCGTTGGTTGGTCGCGAGCTTTGACGGTGCCCATTGTCTCCTTGCTGGCCCTTTTATTAATTGTATTATGTACGTACTTATTTTATTATTATACCATCACGCCAGGCCCTTAACAAGCTGGGCAGAGACTACCAAGTGCTCAATATTTCTATCCTTCCAGACCCGACATGATTCTTCTATATTCATCGTTCTCTTATACAGACGGCAATTTCAGTAGCTACTGACTCTCCTGACAGACAGTATTAAATTAAAATACTGTAAATCTTAATCATCACGAATTAATTAATGAAAAATATTTATGCTACATAAATAAAGACACAAATTACCGTTATTTCCTACATCACTCATAAACACTACATAAACTTCGAAAGTAAACGACGAATGTACGTAGTCATTAACGCAACAGAAAATAACTACATAACTGTCTCAACGCAAACCAACCACTAATTATTATCAGTCTCCTCGATAACGTACAAACACGATGATTTAAACTGTTCAAACGAGTGAACGCGTTTAGTTCGAGTTACGCAGCACTTACAAGTACATGACATCCACTTGCCTCGAGGCACAACTGCGAGGCACTGAATGTGCTTTATCTGTAATTGCGCGCTGCATTGTCTTACTAGACAATTACTACGCTATGCGCTATTTAACTACATAACTTCATTTCAGTTTCGCGGATGTAGGCACGGCTGTCATGGGCTTGCGATTCAGTTGCTCGTCGTTTCAACTTGAATTAATTTACATCTTCAGTTACAGACGTTTAGCTGTGCGAGCACTTAAGTCGGTTGGATTCGTTTCATAACTCCGAGGTTGTTTCGGGTACTGATAGATATTAATGTCTAATTTGAAGTTTGTATATTAATCTTTAGTTGTTGTTATTTTAGTTAGACATTTTAGTTAGATAGTTGCTCATTAGAATAGTAAGTTTTTATGTTATTACTTAAGTTAATTATTATTATCATATTAAAACATAATCATAACAAAACTCGATGGTTTACGATCATGGTTCAATATAATCGCAGACGCGAGTACAGAGTCTATTTAACTGCACGTTTCGTATAAATAATGGAAAGTGAGACGAGAAGACAATAGAAATCCATTTTCACATGGCATCGTAAGCACCTTTGTTTATACTTACGCAAACGGGAACGCATGCCAGGGGCCGTCAAATGAATCAATAATAATACAGTTTAGTATGCCGCGCAACTCGTGATCTGGAGTCGCCGGGTGTATCTGCTTACGTCAACAGTACTTGGTTGTCGAGGGAAATTTTAATATCGACCGTTGCTACCTCGATCCCTCACATTCGTTTAAATGTCTTTTTACACCGGTATCAAGTCGGACTCGCGTCTGAACGGTCCCCAAACGCACCCAATCGCGCCGGGGCCAGCGGAAGTATATAAATAAAGTTTATCGATCGATCATCGCCAGTTCGCCGTGACGCGGACGTTAGATTTATGCTGCCTTCATTGTCAGCGCCGTAAACTAGATCTCCATAAAAAGGAACATTTCCTATTTTAAATTTATATCAAAGACAATGGTTGACAAAAACCCGGCGCCCGCTCGCGAGCGGCCCGCCGAGCTACACGGCGCCAACTGCCAAATCTCTATCGGACGCGCGTAAATTACGCCTTTTTACCTGGATTCCTGTTTTGACATATTTAAGGCATTAGTAATAATTATGAGTATTCCGCTCGACCCCGGTAAGTGTGCGCCAGTGAGTTTTGACACTATCTTAATGACGGACGTCGAGTGACAATAAATATTGAATCGTTATCTGTGCCTATCCGACTTTACGTCATCGGGCCTAGTATTCTGAAGAGACCTCCCAAATTGAAGCTTCCAATGGTAACCTATTAATGCTTGTTGAGGGAACGTTTTATTTGCGATTGTCGGAGTCAATTGAACTTTATGAACTCATACACAATACATATGTGTGGTTAACAAAATATTATAAGCTTCCACGAAAGACCTAAAATATGGTGCATACGCTGCTTTTGAAACAAGTCAGTGAGCATTTTAAAACGTACTAACATAATATTTCCATATAATTTATCATATTTACAGACAATACGTGATTGACTAGTGCATATCGAACTGAAAGCCGTTTCGTTGACCTAAAGCTTATGCTCGCCACGTGTTCAATACAACGAAAACAATGGAAATATTGAGACAGTGGACGCAGTTGAAAGCCATACCGATGTCCGGCGCGAGGGAGCGCGAAGGTCGCGGCGGGTCGCACATCTGCCGCGTCCACCCACGCCAAGCGTACTTCGGTCAACTCGCAATAGTTTTAATTGCAACTCGATATTAGCACATTGAGACCATTGTTCTGTTCCGAACCGCCGCCCTTTTATGACAGTGACGTATATGGAACATTCTACGAGCCTTTATTGTCCAAAACTACGGTCACATTCGCTCTGGATTGTGTAGGCAATTACCGAATATCTGACCGTTTCAAATCGGTTGTCATCATTCGATTGCTGCGTACGTGGAACAGCTTATTCAGAAGGATAAACCGTTCGATAGCTGATAAAAATGATGTTACGATACAGCTCTGAGGGTGGTGAATAAAAAATCTGTTATCAATCCCCGCGTTATTGGCGGTATGAATAAATCATACACGACGCTGCGACTATTGGAACAGCCTCGGGAGAGCAGAAAAGGTCTCCCTCATCTAAATGGATTATAGTTCTGAGGAGGAATCAATTTGTGACTTTTTATTGCGGTGTTTGTAGCACAAGAGAGTATAGTCATGCTTTTGTGAGTACACTAAATTGTAAACTTCCGATAGAAAATGGCTGGCAGTTGTTGGATACGAAGAAATGAAGATCAAGTTTAATCGTATGTTATTTGGAAGTTCAATATCCAGAACACGAAAATCGGCCAATAATGATGACCTTGGAATAATAGTTAATTATTGCAACAGTTTCTCAGTATAACGCGGCCTGAGTAGGAACGGCTACATGGTGTAACCGGTGCGGCCAGCACCATGGCCGTTGCAAAAAGCCTTGCGCTGCCTTCCCCAATGTACATAATGCCCAATGTTTGGAACCCCTCAAGAGCAGCCTATATTCACCAGTGGACTTGACGTTGCTAGTTGTCATGCCGTGAAATCAATATATTTTTATAAATAACAAATACTCCTTGTACATTCATAAACTCTTTAAGGATAGAGATATTTAGCAATCAACATTACTTGCTTACCCCTTAACGGACGGATGATAGTGAAAATAATAATCACTTATGATAAAAGATAACTACATTAAAAAATAGAACGTATGCATAAACACACCAAATGTTCATATAATTTTAGAGTTATTCCTAACGTCGGAATTAAGGTAGAAGTGTTTTAGATTACTCTGCTTATCTCTTCGGGGATTACTGACGTGATGTTAGGTTTATTCCTATAGCTGTGGAATGTTGTTGAAGCGCAAAGGGAAGCTCCCTTGACGGCGGGTAAACCTTTATAAAAACACTTTCCTACAGTTATGAAGGGTGTAAAAAGCTTTTGAAATTCAACAGGTGTATTATTATATATTCAGTTCTTTAATAGGCATATTTTTGTGTGAAAGTTTAGCGTATCATAATTAAAATAAGAGTTGGCATACTCTGTATAGTATTTTGTTCGTCGTTATAGATTTTTTTTTATATAAACTATTGAATTTTCGATTTCTAAATCGAAAAAAAATGGAAACAAATCTTGTACTTTCAGTTAAATTATTCAAAAACGGTATTCATTTTAAAAATCGAACCTCAATCAATTCGAACCATCGCCTCATTACCTTATTAGCGCGTAGCAGTTTGTAGAGTTGTCACACAGAGATAACATCGGTCCCGGCGCGATGGACGCCTCTGCTCATTATTTATGTGAATTTTGACAAAGTATTGGGTTGCAGGGAGTCTAGCTGAATTTACGGCCGCTTTGAAACACATATAGACGGCAAATTTATTGCCCTTCATCGAATTAAGACAAAAGCTATTCACGATAAGGTGCGGGATTGGGGCTGGGCGTTGTTCTTCCCAGTGCAGTGGTGACGTGGCTAATAATTTTCCTTCCTTTACGACTTCACTTTGATATTGGTCTGTTAGCTGCGTACTAGATAAGTTAGTTATCGTACATTTTGTTATATTACGATGGTTGCGATGGATGTGTTTACTGCTTCTGGTCACGTTTCCACAGTGTTTGTTTATTTTCCCGACAATTTTTTTTAGATAAAAGAAAGTCGCTACTTATTGAAGCGCTGACTGTAGCAGTTGGTTATGGTAAATGTAATATATTGTGAAATTTTGTTAGTGTTACAAAGTGATAGTTATTTTAATTGTTTAATCTTTGATAATGTGATTTTAATCCAAAATGTTTAAATCTCTATTCAGCTTTACAGAAAAGGATTTATATACTAAATAATGTATAGAAACGAAACGAATCCATCTAATCAGCAATTACGAAAAATATCCAAATATCCGCAGGGCATTGACAAAGGACGGAAATAAAATTTATACCCCTTAATAAGGTCGTATATTTGAGGGTGGATGAAATACGGTTAATGATAAATCCACAAATGAGATTTGCCGGCAACTGGCCACTCGAAACTGATGGTCTATTGTCACTGGACAGTGGTCACTCACCTTACACTGTCACGTTTTGAAATGGCAAATTTGGATATACAGGGTGTGGGAATTACAAACTGTACAAACGATTATAAGGTTTTACTACGGTCCGCCTAGACACAAACACAGATTTTTCCAAATTAATAAGTTCTCATGGTTTAGATATTAGGTAAAGATTTAGTTAGGTAGGTTTAGGAAAAGGTTTAGGTATCCATCACATATGTATATATTATTTTAAAAGACTTCAACTTAACGAATCCAATGCATTTGAGTAACATTTTTATTCTATTTCAATTTAACAGCCATCTTTAGAATTCGCAAATGTTATAATAAGTCAGTTATGGTAATATTACTACGAGTGAAAAATTTGAAAAATCGATGTAAAATATTATAACGTCATAGGATACTGTTGAGCAAATGTAGAGTATTTTAAGACATCTAATGATTTCGCATTTATTCTCATTATATATATTCAAGGGCGTTTTAAGGCACGATCAGCGGTTCTTTCTGTGAACACCCTGTATGCTATAGAGGAGTGTAGGTGGTGATGTTCCAGATGGACGTAGGTCAGCAGCTGCGAGATAATTAAGAGGTGGCTGGAAGTGGCATGCGCCGGCGCACAATGCGGTTCAATTGAATGAGAATAATCTTTGCGCCCACGCGACTTTGTGCGCGTGGGCGGACTGACCCGGTGGCGCTCGGCCGGCGGCTTGCTCTACATCGCACTGGGCATCGATGCTGAACGGAGATAGCTCTTAAAAATATTTAACACAGTGCAATTAGGAACATTTTATATTAATTAAAATATGTCCATAATATCTATGTATCGGTTATATTAAAAATGAATTTAATTTATTTAAATTAAGTTTATACGAATGTTAACATGGTCATTAATAAATAAAAAAGCATTGTTTTTTTTTTACTATTTTTAGATCTCGTGTGATTATGTTCAGATTATATAGTGTGTAGCATATCCACTCACATCAAATAATTTCTTATTAATTATTTTTATATTTATCCCTATTTTTGATTTGCAAAATACTTTAGGTATATTTCAAATATGAAACGTTCATTCAGAAATGGCAAACCACTGGTGATAGCTATAAAGACAAAAATATGATCTATATTCTGTATACTGAAGAAAATATTCAAACACGACAAAAGCACAAATATTCCCAAATAGAGCAAACTTCGTGAGCATCAGCCACGAGTGCACAAAAGCAAACAATTATTGTAAAAATTGCCATAATGATAAATTGGTCACCGTTCCCAATGGCCGGGGAGCCGACGCGGACGAGCTCGAGACAGTCACAACGTGCACTATACACAATATCATCTCTCTATATGATTTATATCTCGACTCGCCTCGGTGCGATTTGGATCTACGCAGCCTTGTATTCCTAATTGAGGCAGAAATTTCTATTTGAAGTTATGATTCGAGACTTGCGACCGAAGCTTTTGTATTGATAAATTCTGAGTTCTGTAACGGAATAAGATTTTATTGAATAAAAGCGTTTTTCTGTTACGTCTAACCGTTTTTTCGTCTAATGAGTACAGAGTTCATATCTTTAAATTTAATATTGAACACCAATGATATGATATAAAGCTTTTAAAATATGTAATAAAAAATATAGGAGAAAATTTGTTGACGTTAAAGTTAGTTTTTTTTTTCAAAACTTTTGATAAATTTATAATAGTTGTGTAAGCGAACATTCTATTTTTTAATGTTCTCTTATAAATATATAAAGGTATTTGTTTCTGAATAAGGTTTCTAACTTCATGCTGTTTAGGTATACAACACGATGCAAAACACAAAACTGTCGAGTTACTGTTATAAACAGCTACCTATAGTTCTTTTGAGCAAGTTAAAATGCATTTCTAATATATCAAGAGCTTATTAAAACATTGGGAAGGTAAAGACATTTTATGTGGAAATTACATCAACAATTTTAAGGTAAAGTTTCTATTGATTTATTTGCCTTATTCAAATATGAAATTGTCAATTGATTTCATGAATTCCAATTTTTCAAATTGATATGATAACTTTTTCTAATTCAAAGCCCACTGAACTTTGCCGATCATAAATATATTTTTACATTTCGCAAACCAAGAACGATCAAAGACACGGGCGGACGTATCTGCTTGTTGACAATTTGTTCAGCGGAAGCAGGTAGCCCAACATACATTGTGCACCGATGGCGCGTCCCTGCCATTGTCAACACGAGTTGTAAAGAAAACTAATAGTTCTCTCCCGTTACGAGTGTTTTACCGTTTTTACGGGAATCCAGGGGTAGCGAACATGTAAAAGTGGTTTTTGTTTTTTGACACACAAAATACGCATATTGTCATGCTGAAGTATTTGAGGTTAGAATCGCCTATTTGATATAAGCGTTACTTAGTAGTGGACTGTCTAAATAAGACTAATATATTTAAACATAACAACAATTTTTTACAATTACCGACTTCCGCTAATTAATACTCAGACATATTTACTTTTAATATTTTCGTTTATCTGTATTAACATGGAAATGTTATTTAACTTAGTACTTGGCAGCGTGATTATTGCAAGAATGAAAATTTAATGCCGAATAATGTAAAGAGGTATGAAATAAAAAAAATGTTGATGTTTCCTGAAACCGCCGGAGGCCAGCGGGGTCTTCGTCTCGCTATTGATATCAATACGGGGGAGGACTTTAATATTAGAGTTATTTATTGTAAATCGTTCCTTTGCCCTTTTCGGATAAAATGATATCTGCTAGAGATACGTCTTTTTACAAGCCGCTAGACAAGCATATGTGGAAAACCTCTGTATTGACTATCGTAAGTATCAATTTTGTAAACTGAATAGTTTAATCCTCGTTGGTCGTGTTGGTTGCAGGTGCGACTGCCGAACGGGAGGTCCCAGGTTCAATACCCGGGTCGAACACTACAAAATTTTCTAATTTAAATTTTCTGGAAGTGGTTCGGAGTCTGGATATGTGCCCGATGCATGGCATTAGGCTCACCACCTATTACATAGTGGAACGTAAACGTAACCGGAGAATCGTCGGAATGTTCTGCATTCCTCTGCCTACCCCTTCGGGGATTACAGGCCAGAAGTTAAGTTGAATAGTTTAATTGGAATACATCTAGTCCCTATATTTCATATTGCTGCTAATTAATTTTTACCAGTGCTTATCAACATTAACATAACGATAATCACGGAACGAAATGAATCCAACGATAAATTAGTCTGTATCGTTATTAAAATTGGAAGCCGCGTTCGCATATCTGCGCCATCGACGAACACTTCCCGAGCCATTAGTCACAAAAGTTTATTATAAAATGTGTGTTATCGAAACGTCGTTGGAGTACTTATCTATTAGCATTCGCACAACATTATGCAGGGAGCGAGGAGACAGCGAACAGACGTTCAGAGCGGTGTACAATACAAACGCGAGGGGACTCTGTTTGCCCGCCGCGGTATGAATAAAGATATTCCCGTTATTTGTACTACAGATGTCATGTAATTTTATTGTGTCGCGAAATATTTCGTGTAAACAAACGGGGGGACGCTGCCGGCTCGCGATAACATCTCGCCGCTTCCAATTCTGAACGCGCATCGATAGTCTAATAAAAGTGATTTTTGAAAAAAAAATGTATTAGTGAAGAGGATTTACACTTTTTTTTTGGGAAGTAAAAGAGATTAGCTAGCCGGCTTTTACCGCAAACGTGGTGATAATACAAAAATTGGGTGCATTTGTTGGTTTTATTGAAAATGTCATAACGGTAAACGTAGAAGATGTGTTTTGTTATTATTGATCGCAATATTTTTTCATAGCATTGAACAGTTATATAAACAACATTATCACATCACAAAAAATCGTCAATCATCAATATTTGCTTGGAACATAATTTAATATATAGGGGCATACATTTAAGCGGTATGAAAGATGCATTTCTTTGTTTTTTCAGCCAATTCCGTCGCCCTGTCTCAGTTACTTTGCTTGGCGATAATATTCAAGACGGTGGTCGTATTGTATTCCGAAGAAGTTCATCGGTTAACTTACGATAGCGATCGAGACCCCGCTGACGTTTTGGCCGCGTCAAATGTTCACGAACTTGTTTATCCGCTGGCATTATGGTTATTAGGTCAAACGGTCAACCGTCGAAAACATTTTACTAAAATTGATATTAATCAAAATATTCAAAATTAATTCATAGCATTCATAACATCATAAATTATTCCACGTCCATCAGGAACGCCGGCGATTAAGCACTTAACTGTTAAAAATAAAAATTATATATGTAGGTACTTTTATTCAGCCGCGCCGCGATTCACAAATTTGTTACGCGATCACTTAATCGTCGATATTCCGTTAATAAAATCATGTCAGTTATAGGCAATCTGGACAAGCCCAACGAACATGAGCCCTCCATTAAATGATAATCCCTCCAATTTATCGGCGGAGCAAAAAATATACGCCATTGTGTCGTGAGTTGTCGAACATGAAAATTATTTTATATAAACACATTGAATATTCCCGGGTCGCGACCCCCCCGCTCCGCGGGATTATTCCCGATGTGCCCCACTCGTCATCAGTTGACATATTTTTTAAAATGGGGCGACGGATAATGGAATAATAATAAACTGGAATTTATATTTCGGTCATCACGGTGAACGGAACACAGAAAGGGGTGTGAACACATCGTGCGCTATTAGACGTTTCTCATTGTCAATCGCGGACCAATACTGTGTAATCAACGGTCGGATAAAACGAAATGGAGTCCAGGCCCCGAACTATTTATCGCATGTTTGACAGCAATAACAGGGTACGCCACGAATTAAAGCGACCATATGCCGGTCATATCGAATTTATTTCTATTATTTTATTGGATTGCCGGCCGATGATTGCCTTCATTACCTTTATTGGATGTCACAAGAAGAATTCAAATTTATGGTCACCGATAGCCTGATGACCATAACAAAGTGAATAAAGCAATAAAGCTAATAAATTGGCTGCATGCTATCGTCCGGTGTCCACCATTATTAATTCTAGTTGCGCGCTGAGCACCATCGAGTCGTAGTAATACTACTAGCTCGGTAAATTCTGTACAGTCTGACTACATATTAAGCATCACTTCGCAATTTACGTCAAAAGAGCCAGCGTTCTTTTAATATGACAGCAATAAGTAACAGTATTAGTCGTACACAATAGCCGGATCGGCGGAATGGGCTTAAAATCATCCATTTAAATAACGTTTTTAAATAAATACTGCGTAGATAATAGGAACAATGCAATATTTTGTCAACTGCCGAGTCCGGGCCGCGGAGAGTGCACAACTGCGTGAAGCGGAAAATCCTCGGGACATTGGAGGACATTTTTTGTGGGTTAATATCCGCACGACATTGTCAACCGGCTATTTAATACATCAAGTAACACAATACTTTAAATACGAATAGATTTGTGCAAAATTTCAAATCGTTCCGCGCGCTGATTTTCTATGCGTCTACGGGATTAATACGTCTCTTGCATGATATTTAATCTTTAGGTTTTTTTTAATACATTTCTTTTAATTGGTAAGTTATTACAAAAATATACATTAAACGATCAAGAATGTACCTACCAGCTAATTATTACGACCACATTATTCATTTTATTTTACCAGAGAGAGTAAGTAACATCTTGAATAGAAACCGCAAAACTTGTATGACACGTCGTATTAAATTATTTGTAAAAAAAGTGGTTTCGCCGTCTCTGCAACGCATTCCACTACATATAAATCATTCCTTTTAATAATTTCCACCATCTGTATGATACCTAAATAAATCGATTCGTGTGTAAAGTTTAGTCCACCCTCATATTCACCACGCCATATTCAATGGCTTCTCTCAGGCAGTCGTAATTCTCTATTGAGACGCAATAAAACAAGATATGACAAAAATATCCGATTTCATAAAGCTTTGGTTTCGTGACATATAATATTATATTTAGGGGACATTATTATGCTTTTTTTCTTACGTTCCCTTCCATGTGTTTAAGACGATTGATTCACACTAGGTGATATTTTATTTTTATAAAAAGAATAAGACCTATTAAATATATTAAACATTAAACATTTGTATATTGTTCTATGGCAATGGAAATGCATTGATGATATTATGTGCAGTTCAATATGTTATTAATTATCATTCATGCATTACAAATATTATTATTACCTACTTGAAGCATCGTCAGTATCGTCATTGGGACCAATTCTTCGGTTGATGTATTTAATTCGTGTCCCTTCGCACATTGTATTCTGAACGTAAAAACGTAACGTAATATCACACCTATAATCATCGAAGTGGTAGTAGAACAGTGTAGCACTTACACGTTACACTAGTTCTATTTACGTCACATTCTGAAATAGGTATTGAGTCCATTACCAAGCATCCTGAACACGTTCAGACTCCGAGCCACCACTGGAAACCCCGACCGCCAGGAACACGAGCCAGTCATTACTAAGCACTTCTTTATTTATTTACATCGCGATATTTATTTGTGCCGTGTAATGACTTAAACAGATGCTTGAAATATATCCTGCACTGGCGTATAACATTTTCTACTTGTTAATATTGTTTGAACGAGCTAAAAATTGTAAAATAATTAGTACCTACTTGTTCACGAGGTGAAATAAAAAAAACTTTGTTAGTAATTATTTTTAATACGACTTTTAAAATGTAAATAAGTATTTTAAAATGTAAATATGTAAGTAATTAACCTGTATAGTGTAGGTGTCTCTACATAAAAGATAAAAAATCCTTTGCGATAAAAATAACCATGTCGTGTGACAAAATATTTTCGTATTACTAGTTTGACGAGAGAAATTATTGATAAAGACCTTGCCTTTCAATGAGGAGGAAATAACTCGACAATTAAGTATGAAGTATTAGTGGGCTCCACAATGGTGACAATTTTTTGTGACCTATTCAGGTAGAGTTTTAAACAAAGAGCATTTAATACCTATAAACTTCATGTACTCCTATGTATATAAAATATATTTCTTGCTAGAATTTATGCAATATAATGTATGTAGTCTATTTTTGTATTAAATTTGTTGATATTTTTGATAAATAATTTTGATTATCGCTTTAAGTTCGCTCCATATTTACTCAATGCGTTATTTGAAAATATATTTGGGAATTTGTAACAAAGTTACTCATTGACACAGACAATAAAATGATATGTACAGGATGTAATCGTCATTTTCCTTTATGAACAAGTCATATGCAGGTATGTTCAAATAAAATTTAAAAATAAATAAATAACATTCTTTGTAATTTGGAGTGAATGATGAACGTACCGACATCAGTCACAAGTGGCCATTGCGAATCATGAATATCTGGTACCGACCTTGAATAGGCCTATAGTAATTAGGTTTTTATACTAATTAGTTAGGGTAAATTAAATAACTGTTCAAAAAGGTCTATAAGTAACCTTAATTATTCTATTTCTATTCACATTCACTTCAATTATTCTCTATCGTTTCAGTTATATAAAATAATTGGTAACAATTTCATTGCTAATGATAAAAATGTCCGTGTCGGAGCAGAGTTAGATTATATTTTCGCCGACCCCGTGCCGGGATACGTCTTCTGCTTCGTCCAGTCGTTAGCTGATCGTGAGTGATCAGCCGTCGTGGTGTAAGGATGGGTCGCATAGTCCAGGGTGCGCCGGGCAGTGCATGTATAGTTAATTAGACACAGTCGCCGCTCGGGGAGGCTCCTTTCATGCATCCGGAATACAGTGGGCTGTAGAAGCGGAAAAGTTATACAGTTACAGTGCTTGGGGTAGTAGAATAGGTGAAGCCAAAATCTGTGCTCTACGATTCCTAACCCGCGTGCCTGGCGTGGGGGTTATGGGTATACCCCTCAAGGTGGCCTATTTCCAGCTGAGAGCCGCAACAGGCCGATAATAATAAAATCATAAATAACTGATGTGAAATTTATTCAGCGATATGTTCCAAAGCGAGCCAATGCAGTGGCTTGTTACTTTGGATACGAGTTGCTATAACGCGGTTGTAAACACGCGTGACGGCGTGATATCACGTCATCGCGCACGCGAGCCCGCGATGACTGCCCCCGTCCGTCCGTGGAACAATAAATCTGCCATCACACATTCACCCGGCCGCTGGCAAATTAAAAACATCTTCGATTCGACATGAAACATGTTCGATAGCCAGGCTTTTGGCCTTGTTACGGCGACTAATAGCTTTGCGGTGTGTCGGGTACTGCGTTGTATTATTATTGTTCATCTGTATTTTTTTAAGTTTTGCAAAAAAACTGTCTCACCCTCAAAAGTCGACATCGAGGCACATCATAACCCGGTCACGTTGAAAACTAGATGTTATAAAGCGTTTGTAAATACGCGTTACGCCGTGATATCTCGTCATCGCGCACGCGAAGCTGCGATGACTCCTTCCTGCCGCCTCTGGAACAATAAATCTGCCATCCCACACTCGCCAACTTGGAAATATTGTCGTTGTTTAACTTTTGATTTTTCATTAAATATATACCAGCGACCATAAAGTCGCGGCGTTTGTGGTGTAATTGTCCCTTTATTTCAGCTTAATCGTCTTCATTATAAAAATATCATTGTACTTTTTCTATCAATGTTCACGTGTTTCTATAATTTATTCCATCAGGTTTGCTAAGTGTATACAAGAACAATGTAACGACTAGAATATATTCTATAACCTTCAACGCCTTGAAGTGCTACAAAACCATTCGAACATTAAAATCTTGGAGCTGATCGCGCGAAGCAGATTGTGAGTGAAAAATAAAAAAAAACACGCCGATATATTTATTGTGTAGCGCTATCAATCCACTAGACGCGTGCATTAACACCTCATACAGAAGTCAATATTTATGTGTTAACAAAGTTGCGTGCAGAGGCTGCGTGCGGCGGGCACATTCGCGTCCGTGGCACATCGCCACCCTAATTAATATAAGATCTCAATTAAATTGCGACACATAACGAGGAACGGAATTTTTGTACGCACACGTACAATATATAAATTGCATCCGACAACACGGAATGTGTTCGACTAGATGACAAATGTAATGAGAACAAAAAAAAACAGCGGTTGTCTCACGAAAGTCTCACGAAAGTGAGTGCTTATTGACTTGTTTCTGCCAACATTACCGTGTAAATCGTTTATGTTGAACTTCTGATATTTTCTTGTATGCCCGCCGAACTTATTTCGTATGGATTTATGGATTCACAAAACTGATTACAAAGTAATCAGTGCATATTAGATTAGAAATATCTTAATATAGATATATAACGAGTTTCTGGTA
Source organism: Mysoria ambigua (assembly GCA_018245875.1). Taxonomy (NCBI): domain Eukaryota; kingdom Metazoa; phylum Arthropoda; class Insecta; order Lepidoptera; family Hesperiidae; genus Mysoria; species Mysoria ambigua. The sequence continues at coordinate 27,496 of DWEI01000003.1, read as the reverse complement.
CCTATTAGAATCTTTTTATATCATAAAGATGTGTTCCATTTTGGTCTCAGAGTGTTATTCTAGCAAATAATATACGTAATATGTTCTCTATAAAGATAATGACGCTTCACGTTTTGAGCTTAACATAAAGAATCTTAATAAGTTAGTACAAAAATATTTTGATTCATTAACTATCACGGATTAAAATATTTTTTTACATTATAAGTAACTGCAAAAATATACTCAATTGGCAATTACTTGCGACTTCGTTCATGTTGTGTATTTATAAACTTAAATTAGGAGCTATAATTGTATATTTCGTAGATTTTTTTTATTTTAATTATGACGTAAGACATAATGATGGGTCTATGTAATTATTCAAAAGATGAAGTGTACTTCTACGATACGTACCTCTGCTTATCTCTTCGGGAGCGTTATGTTATCATTTACTTTATTAACTGAAAAATCGTCTAGCGCTGAAAGTCAGGTCGAGTACATACAAAGAAACGGTAATAAAAAATTTACAAAGACCTCCACTGGTTCTTGTGAAAAGCAAATAAAAAAACAAGCAGACTTAGATTGAGATCAGTGTTAAGCATTTGAATTTTAAATGTATTTATTCTAAGAATAAATATGGAATAATATTTCTTCTTAAAAAAGGAAATTCCTATAATAGTTAACGAAAATTACTTAAGTCTAGACTGACAGTTAGAAGATACAGAAACGATGAAGTGGACAAAATTTTTAAATTGCAGATTAGTCATTCGTCATAGATTATTCACAGATATTAAACGGAGTGAATGCGAATTATCAATGATAATGAATTTTAAGAGATCACTCTTTATATGATTTACGTTACTACTTAGCACTTTATCGAAACGCTCATATAAGACGTTACATAAATTATGTAAAAAGCGTCGATGTATTACCAATATATCTCGTAAGATTGGTACAAAAAAAAATATTATAAAAACACATCAATTTCCAAGTCCGCTTAATTGACAACAGTTTATTATGACTAAACAAATAAAGAATTCAGAGTCGAGGTTATAAATGACCACTCTTCCCTTTAATGGGCCTAAAGTTACTATATTCGGGATATAAGGTCTTGACCAAGTTTTGAATCGTAATATTTTGGATTCAGATTACCGGCGCCGATAACGTGTCATCTCACCTCGTGCCAGGACCGCATTTTACGTGCCACCAAAAACATATTAAATTTCATAAATATTCTTGACTTTAAAAAATAAAATAAAAATCAATTTTACAAACATCAAAATCACAATTATCATCTGTTGAAATAGATTAATATCGTGAAATAAAATATTGATTTCTTGTTTTATTAAAATAATATTTAAATTGCGGTAGGGTAGATAATATATGTTTCCGTGTCTAATACATTTCTACATACATTTATATGACGAATAATATCGGTGCGCCGAGTTCGAACCTGTGGGGACCATGGAGAGGCCACACGCGGTCAGACCGCGGGGGCAGAGGCGGGGGTGGAGGGGGTTCATTCATGTTGTTAGATTGGTCCGCTCATAACTTAACTTCTAATTTATTCCTTTCCACTCCCAATCCAGTTTCGGTGCACCATGCAGCCTTCTCCGTAACACCTTGAATATCCGTAATTATGCATAATTTAGGGGAATACTTAAATTTATCTCTATTAACCGCCCTCGATCGAAGGTAGATGGGTAATGGGCAGTGATACAAAGTAGACTTCCACTTAAATTTTTTTACCGTTAGATAAAGCATTGTTGATTTTAATGAAAATACTCAAAGTATATAAATAATACAATACTAAACAATTATGTAATGACTAAGTATTTAATGCTCGTACGTACAGAACGTGTTAATTTCATGGTAATTTAAAAATCGCTCAGATTTAAATCGCTGAATGTTTAGTTGAAATCACTACTATTCAAAATTCTTGTCTCCCGCAGTCTATCTTCAATTCATGCACTACTACATCCTCGACTATTTCGTGACAATGAAACGCCTACGGTTTCCCAAAATATCGAATTTCGTTCCAATCATCAATCGGGTGTGTAGAGTTGAATCAAAAGTTTTTTTCCACCGATATTTATGTTTGTCTTTAATTTTTACTCCTCCACCGGTGTCCATTTAATATTGGACACGGGCCGTGTTAACGATCACTATATAAAATAAAATAAAATTTTATTTCAACGCGATGCTTTTTTTTTATTCAACACATCGTTGGTTTAACTTTTTATTAATCACACTTTTGTAACAAAATATTACTCTCACATTATAAACGATATGTTTAGTTTACATTACGAAGAATATAATTGCTTTTAACGAGGTTTTAACCGTTGAAACAGATTGATAGCTCTATTAACAATATTATATCAGTAGTTATAAAATAACTGATGAGTGGTAAGTACATTATGTTACTAAAAAACCTTATTTATATTCAAAGAGTAAACTATTAACTACAACGCATTTCGCACGTTAATTAAAATTTCGATGTAATAATGACTTTTTGATGATATTTATTAATACACATATGTAGATACATAAGTACATAATCATGTTAATATATAATTATAATAATTAGATTCATTCTTATATCCTCACATCATAAAGTTAAACTGAAGCGGAAAGACAAGTATTTTAATGTATTAATATGTTAATGTACATCTAATATACAAATATTCTTTTTTAATAGGTGATACAAATAACATTGCGTTGCAAAACTTTTTAGAATAAAATATGTTCAAGAAAATAAACTGTCATATTGAAATTATAAGAGAAATAGTATGAGTGCACACTGACACCAAATGGAGCGGCGACAAAGGTCGAAATGATTTGCGCGCGGTATCTGCGAGGGGCAGGCATTCGTGTAGGCTCAGATAGGCCGCCGCGCCGTACCGCCGTCGTGCCGCAGACATCTACACACATTAAATATATCCATTTAATGATTACAATTTCTCGTTATAATTTATTTAGGATGAAGCATAACAAGTTCTCGAATCCAATATGTCGCCCATAAAGATGCCGGCCGAGGGTTGGACTCGGTGCGCGTTAATTCGATAACGTGCTTTTGTCCCGAACCGACCGCCGACCGAATCGCTCCTCCATTCAGCGCAGTAAGAATTAAAACTGGTCGCGACATCCCGCTCCGCATTGATCTTTTAGAAATCGCTCGAGTCGACCCCGCGAGAAGCCAAAGGGTTTCACGAGCGCCGCACCAAACAAAAATGAAATATTTCTTCTACGGAATAAATTAAAGTCTATAATCCAATTCCGAGCGAGCCGATGTGAGAGCTCATCTTATTGGGCCCTTAGAGGGGAACAGATAGATCGAGATCGGGCGGAGAGTGTGAATGAGAGCATTACGACGGCGGCGGGATGCGGCGGGCGCGGAGAGTGGCGAGTCTGTTGCCGTTGTTGGATAATTCTTTATTCTTTATGAATATGCGAGCTCGTTATCACCGGGATGACGCCGCTCGGGACATTCGCGCGGGGCTGTGTGCGTGCGCGGCGCAGCGGCGCAGCGGCGCGCCCGCCGCGGTCCTCGCTCGCACCAGTGACGGCACTAAATAATACATAGGGATCGACGGGCTCGTCTGCAAGGCGCGGCGGGTACACGACCGGATCGACGCACGGCATCGACGGCAGATTGAACGATAGTTCCCGAGGAACTGGTTATCGTTATGGGGCGACTGGCGGATGAAATTTATTGGCAGCGCGTCGGAGAAATGTAGCGAGCGGAAGGGGCTTGCGATTTTAATTAGGTAATGAATGTCGATGTCGATCTGCATATCGGTTTAACGGCTAGATTTATCAGTCGGCCCGTTGTCCGCGTGGTACGGTTTGATTAGTGAATTTCTAATACGTCGTATCTGCAATGCAACGCGGTTAACGAGGAAACATCAAAGCGGACGTTCTTATTGGAACTTGAAAAATGTAAATACCGACTTGAGGTTCGGTAACATCAGTGTTATTTTCATTTCGTTGCGAGCCGTTTAAATTATAAAAATAATATGAGAGCGACGCTTCGGACGGTCCATTTCTCTTCAGAATTGACGTTTTTCAGAAGTGGTTGGTTTTTAACGTTTTAATTAGGGGCGCACATTACGGCGCGCCGACATGTTCGCCCCTCGCGCTGCGGCTCACATTTTTGTATATTTCCGTCTATTTTGGGGAAATTTTTATTTTTCGACAAATGTGCGCTATTTTTGGAGTCGCGTGCAGCCGGCACCGTCTCGATGCTAAATCTCTGTGGGAACTCGACTTACCACGGATTGCGCCTTCGTTCTATTTGTATTATTCTGATCGGTATAAAAACATTTATTTATTTAGTTCTCGCTTATTTGATTAGTGATGTCCATTATTGGTTTTTCTATGCCCCTAATACAACAACAGTAATATTTATAACGAATAATATAAACAATTATTAATTTTTTTAAGGACACACAAACATAAATAATTTACACCTGACATCATATTTGATTGATTGTTGCAACTACCAATTTAACTAAGATCTATTGCATATTGTATCACAATTTATATATTTGTAGTGTTGGTTTTTTAAGCTAAACTACTGTTTTAAAATATAATTTGTGTGTCATTGACAAAGGAAACGCAGCCCGATAGATAGTGTCGACGACTGACGCCTTCCTTGTGGTACGTAAAAAATGTCAAGATCTCTCAATAGCCAACCTGTCAGCAGATGAGACGTAAAAAAAGCAGTCACTTAGGTGTATTTGTCAAATTATCACAAATACTTTGTTCCTTCAAAACGTGAATAACTGGTGTTGATATCGCGATAACGGGAACGTATTTCGAGAGAGAAGTCTTAATAATTTAGTGTGTTTCTATAATAGTAAAGATAAATTATTGTATTTTAGATGAATATCACTAAACTTGTATCATGTAATATGTTAAATTTTAACAGGTAATTATTTAAAATTTATATTAGTTAGCAAAGATAGATAAAAAAAAATACTTTGGGAAATAAAATAATTATAATAATTTACGTGCTAACTGCAAGTAAGTTACAGTGTGATGACGTCCTTGTTTGTCGACATGAAATCATTGTCGTCATTAACGAAGTAAGGCAAAATCCACTCTTCCAGCTCTCGCCAGTGTCCCACCCAGTGACTCCGGTCGTCCTGTAATGCCTCTTTTTATTATATATTTAGAAGAGTACTCAATGTAAGTTAGATGACTTTTCCGTCACGATTTTGGGAAATACCATTTGATGTCATGCAGTATAATTTATTCAAAACAAAATGTCACTGACCCCTGGAATTAACTATTATTGGCAATATTCATTTATTGTATACCCATTTTTTTTTTAAAACGCAGCAGCTACGTAGCACGAGTATTGTGACGGATCTATGGAGTACTGCATGAAACTGTAATGTCTCAAACATTATCCATACAGTGGCTTAAACATTCCGTAACAATAAAATTATGTACCCAATTATACATCAAATGACATTAACGGGAGAACAAATGTATACAATAGTAATGTATACAAGTAAATGTATGTAAGTACTAAATGTATACAAGTACAACTGAGACAATTCCACATTGACAGGTAGGAGATGCCGTGACGCGCCGTGACGCGCCGCGGGTACGCCGCGCGGCGTCGCGTCACGTCATTTGTCGTCGTTAGCGATGACGCATGGCGCCGCTGACCCCGGCCCTCGCCCGCGCCATCACTCTTCCATCACACGGCGATCGTGACGCGCATTCTAATATTACCGCCATCGCAACATTAACATACCCATTTCTAATACTTATAAACACTGTTATGGTTGACGTAATTAATAATTAAGTTTTATTTGATATTCACTGTTGCTACAGTTAATATTGTTTTGATCGGACATATGAAGTGTTATTTAAAAATATACGAAGAGGATATATATATAACAGTAATTTTTGTTTTACAGCAGGTGACGGCAACGAAACCGAGCTATTACAAAACGGCTTTCATTTCGCAGAAAAATATTATGTCAAGAGAAATTTCTGCAAAAATTTTTTTTTATTCAACCACCCACAATGAAACGGAACGTGCACGAATGGCTAAAATCTATATTTGTGTAATGATCTTGTATTGAGGCCACGGCTTCCATTCACCGAATATTTTTCTAAGGGTGATTTATGGCGATATGCAACGCAACAATCGAACCGTTTTTGACTTATGACGGGCACGGAGCGAGGTTTCACTGACTACCCTTTTATGGCCTTGAAACAAACCCTTTGAAAAACGGGGTAATAAAATGTTATTATTATATTTGCAATGTCCAAGAACGAGTTGGCCGTGCACCCCGCCGCTCCTCACTGCCAGCGCCAATTAGTCATGACCGTTCCGATAGTTAGCTGGACCGAGGTTTTTTTTTAATATTTACATGGACACACAAACAAAAAATTGTCAGTTTTAAAATGTAGATTTATGGCTTGACCCACGAGCAATAAAGGTTTGGTTATCTATATTCATGGATAATAAAATTTTAACACTGACAGAACTGTTTGTATTAATTGCTCACTTTTAGACAATGTCGTATATACACGATCTCAATTCGTTGTTGGCGTTTTATGGAACTGCGCTGGAACATATACGTGTACCTATATAGATAATATGGCGTGAACTTTGTTACAGCAGAGCGCGCTAAGTAAAAGACTTAGACATGTTTACAAGGTTTAGTGGTTTTGGGTTGCACAGTGCGGTGGGGAGCAGAGCGCGTTACACTCCAGGCACGCGTCTTTAGATATTTGATATGACATTATACTATTTCTGTTGTGAGGCGGGATGCGCCGGGATGCGCTCGGGTGCATGCAAATGGTGCGTGGAGATGTGTAACGCAGACTTGCTCACACTCGTCTGCCACCCTTGTTACGGACAGAGGAAACCATGGAGACGATCTACGTCTAGGTGAATGTACAATAACATTTTGCTGTGTTTTATCTCATTTTCAAAATATAATTAGATTATGCAAGTTTATAAGAAAATGATTTATAGCGCTAATTTTGTTAGATACATATGATTGAGACAGATTCAGGCCGATGGGAATTTAGTAACTCCAACACCGGTCTGCGTGTATGAGGAGTAATAGATATAAAAAAAATTAAATGTGCAAGAATATAAATATCTGGCATTCGGTAGGTATTCTGATAAGATTATATTATAAAATGCATTTTATTTCCGATTCTGATATAAAATTACGATTATATTATAACATGCAATGAAAACATAAGCGGAAATGGTTTACCAATACTGCATCTTACAAAGAATCCATACGATTTAACATTCCGTGCAAAAAAACACCAAAAATCACGGCTAAATATTTTTAAGGCCTGGAAATGAATATCATAAATAATAATTAAATATTTCATTAGTACTCAGTAAAAGCTTGTTGTATATTTATGGACGTATCTTAATATTTACGTAAGTTCTTATCACAGCAATGGCTAATGTTAAACGGTCGGAAATATTAGTAGATCGATAGAAATATTAGTAGATCGATAGTTAAATTACACGGATATATCTATAACTGATCTATAATATCTTTGTATCAACCTTATAGATTTATGACGTTTAATTCTATGATACGAATTATTGTTAGTTATATGATTTAAATCCATTGCAAATTAATTACTACCAATTGAAGACTTCAGTCCATATAGTACGCAAACTCAGAGTACCTACAAGAGTTTTATAGACTAGTTTATAGTCATGTATAGCTTATGACATTTAGCGATCAATATACTTACGAGTTTGTCAGTGATTCTAGTGAGCTGATGTTCATTTTTTTTTTGTAAATATATATTTCCTCTCTAGTTCTACGAGTTGGCCTCCGTGATCGTCATAGCATATACCGTGAAAATTTTATTTGTGTATAATTTGGCAACAAAGCGATTCATTTCTTCTTTAAATAAATTTTCCAAGAAAATAAATTTTATTAATGATACATATATTACTTATATAAAATATATGCTCGTATACGTAAAAATAAAATAGATCAAGTAACAATAACATCTCTAAGGATTTTTTGTTTTTCTGCTTAGTAAAAGTAAAAATTCGATTTTCTGCATTATGCAAACTGCGACGTCCTTACATTATTTTTCGTTTTTCGATCTTCTGTTGGGGGAAATTACTTTTGGACTCATTAAAAGGTACTCCAATCGTTCTCTGTTGACGTTACATTGTCTTCAGAACTTGCGGTTAGTGTCGACTAATAGAATATAATACATATATTGTTTTTCATTGCTTTTTGTTATGCGACGCAGATGTAGTTAAGTGAAAGTGATATTTCGGTACTTGCAGTCGCTCAGTGACCGGCTCATCATCTTTGTTATGCTAATGCGTACGATTTTACAGCTTTTCTGCAAAAGGGCTGCCAGTGCAATTCATTGTTACAATTTCGGTAAGCATTAGCGTGTGGGATGTTCCGAGAATTTCGAGCGATTTTATTTACAAACAAAAAAATATCTTCATTTTTGGGCAATGTCGGAAGAATCAAAAGGTAGGTAAGTATTTATTGTTATTGTCAAATGGCAATACGCGAGGCGGGCCCGGCGGCGGGCGGTCGGCGCGGTGGCGTCTTCACCCGTCTAATGAGCAAGCGTGTTCGCCTCAATTACACACGGCACTCTTATTCACCGGCAATTTATTTCATTTTTGCCTGTGATCGCGCCTTATTGAGAGCCTTTTTATCTTATTGCCTCCGTGGGTCTATAATACACGTTCTGTTACTTGCAAATGAGACGCCCCGGGAACGTGTTGGGCCGGGCTCGCTCATGACGTTGTTAAAAATAATTAACATTTTTCTTCCTTCACACATCCGTTTTTTCTATTCGAGCCGAGATCTATGAATGTGGATGGATGAAAATTCGATAAAAATGTTTTACGATTTGTACATTAGCTTAGCGATATGCAGGCGTCTTTGTGCACCCAATTTTTTTATAAACGTTTTTTATAATTGCAGTTAACGTTGCATCTGAGGTATAATCAGGCCCGACATTTATGTTCGGACGAGTTATGGTTTATCGAGTATAAGAAGACATTCGCCAAGCCAATGGTATTATGAGTAGCAGCGTCATTACAATAATAACAATTTCTGAACCGTTGCCAAATGGGTGTCAGAAGCGACAAGACATGGAGTGGGTAGGAGAAAAAATAGTTTTCAAAATATTATGAAAAATGTTTTTTTAAATTCCTTCGAAAATGTTCAGATTGTCTTTAAAATGTAAAAATAATGAACATAAGTCATGCGTTATTCAAATCGCAACATATTTTAGTTAATGGCTCTTGGACTAATTTACGTAATTTTTAGCGTTAGTCTGATTTTCTATTCGACTCCGTCTGGTTTGAATAATGATGTTATGACATTTCAAGATGGCCGATTATATCGAATGCTAATAAAACACAGGGTCTCTCGGGATTGTTAAATTATCTTAAAATAATGCCTATATAAATAGTTTGTGAAAAAAATAAAAATGATATAATTCGAATTATCGTATTATAAAAATAATTTGTATTTTTTTAAAGAGAACCTTCTTTATTGTATACACAAATTCCCAATTCGTTGGAAGGTTTTAATTCGTATCCAATTGAATATTGAAATATATACTTAGGTGCTTATTTTTAAATCGAACGCATACAAATGTATGCCAGCATACCTACATATAAATAGGTACTTGAGTGGACCGGTTGATAAACATTAATACAAGAGACATGTTCTTATCAGCAATGCTTAATGAGTGCTGTGTTATTATTAATTCCGTTTATTAAAACAATATATTTAGCTTTTTATTGATATTAATATTGAACGCGACATAATTGCAAATACAGACGCTTATAATTCGTAAAACAACACACGGCGTATCAAACAAGTACGGCTATAAAACTGACTTCCGAACAGCGTGGTAAAGAAGCGTTAATAAACAATTTAAAAATATCTTCTTATTAATAAAATAACTCAACTGAACATTTTCGGTTCTTACAATATACACAATGCTTATAAAACTTAAAATTAGTTATTAGTAAAAAGGGAAAAATAATTCTTAAAATAAAAATTTAAATATATTTCGTTCATTTTATCCGCTAGCTGTATTGAGTCAAGTAATATCGCAATAACTTTTATACGATTCTCAAAATATAATGTTCATTGTCTCTATCATAAAAAACGAATATCACACGCGACTATATACCTAATTTTTGCTTGTTTTTGTAACATTTTATTACATTTGGAACACAAGGGTAGAATCGTAAATTAAATGAAAGATCCATCAGTTCGGGAAGGAGTAAATCAAGGCGGTCGGATTGCCCCTAATAAAAATTATAAGAGGCACAATGGCTCGAATGTGCGCCGGGACCGGCAGGCGCTGTAAACTCTAGCTCTGTTTGTTTATGATGCACTAAAATATGTTATAAACTAGATAAGTATAATCTATATAAAGACGCGTATAATTAGTATCATATTATTTCTTTTTGTTCCATAGTTACGTGCACAGATCACACACCGTATTAACAGATGTTTTGTTGGCTAACGGATTTTTTATTTTTAAATTTTGCTATGAAATTGCGATATACACAGTGGAATGTTCAGTTAGTCATTGTTTTCCGAATTAAAAGTTTCGATAATAATATTTGTAGAGAGGAAAGAAATAAATGTGCGGTGATATTTCTTTGTTCGCGCGGCCAACGGAGCGCGCTCGACGTTGACGTGTCGCCGAGCGTCTTGTTATGCTCTTATTATATTTTTTGGTGGCATTTTTTGGATGATCTTATTTGTTGGTTCAATACCTGGCCGTAAATCTGTTGTGGATGAGGAGTGGGCAGGTGTGGCAACCCTTCCGTTGTGTATTTACCATCGAACTTATTTATTTATAACTCGTATGTATGAGCGCCGCCATTTTGCGACATAGTAATATTTTCAATTGTACAACTTACACATAATCCAAATGTGTATTAGGGCCAGCTTCTTCTTTGTATACCTTTTTCTATCTGTGAGTGTACATTCATCTGCCTACCTCTTCAGAAATCACGTGCGTGATTTGTGTTTTGTTCTTGTGTTCGCACTGAGAATATTTAAAAAATATTGTTTTAGATATAATAAAAAACATTACAATTTGGAAAAATGTTCGTTCATACAAATTGTAGTAACGTAACAATGACGTATTAAAATATACAAATTGTATTTATAAAATACTACAGATAATTTGAAAACGTTGTCTTTGTAAATTTGTATATAGAACATCTGTTATGACTGAAAAAATCCAAATGCACTAAACAAATCAATACCGGAAATAAAATAGCTTTAGTTCGATTTGTACAACGATCCCAACTAATAAATCTAAAACAAGTGCCTACTTCTAATCTCTCATATAAACGGTCCGTATACATCTGTACAGACTGTACGGACTGTAAGTTACTCTCGCAGAAGGAATGTTTCTATAACAGTTACTTCCAGTTAAATTAATTTTGTATTTAGAGGATGCCCCATTTATTACATTCACAAATGTAAATGAACGCTCTCGACTTACTCGTTTACGTGAGAATATTTGTATTTGTTTTATTTATGGGGAGAGCGGAGCGGCAGCGATATGTTTATGCGTCTCTAGATTAAAATACGAGTACATTTGGAGTTCCTCAGTAATCCGTTAGTCAATATCGGTTATCTATTGTAACGAAGATCTGGCGTTTGCACGTTTTACTTGTACGAATTTAATTTGTAAGGTTAACTATACCATTTTTGTCGCTTGTGGACGAGTACCTATCTCATATTTGTGTTAGTATAACATAGCCTATGTTAGTATGACATTGCGAAAATTAAATTAAATTAAATTAAATTAAATAACAATTAAAATTACACAACTAATTCGAACCATTGGTATATCTTGTTGTTATGGTTTTATGAGTGTTAAACATTTGATAAATACACTTTATTTATGGATGCGTCTAATGTTTCTCCTTGAACTGAGGGTAGTGAATGTTAGTATAAGATGTTAGAATTAAGAGTCTAAGCAATACTACACAATACTGGTTAGCTCAAGTATTACTGCTTCAGTTGTTCGCACAGTACAAGGGTTCATTGAGAGTGTATCACCTCCAAGGGAAGTCGGTTAATTGTTACATAAAATGTAGATATTGCAGAATCGTAGTGTAAATACTATTTAAATAAATTCTTCATGTGACAAGAAATATTAAAAGCGAAGGCCGATATAAAGCTATTTATCCAAACAATTAAAATAAATTACAGTCGTGATGTTGAATTTACGTTTTACATATTGTAATATAATATGTATGTTTAAAAAGCTTTTAATTTGCTGGACATGTTGCTAAAACATTTGACCACGATATCCATCACCGTCAATATTATCATCATAACCTTCATCATCATACTTTTGTATTGTATGTTCTTTTCGGGTGTCTTAGATAAAACTGACTTAGATCTATCATTGACCGTGACCTGACCTCTAGCTATGATCTATTACTGACCAAGATTCGCTCGCGTTAGAGAAGACTGCAGAGAACTTAAAGGTACGCACGTTGTAGGTTGCCTCGCGATGTTTCGTTTGTCGTTTCAGAATTATATTCACAGCGAAAAGATGTTTCTATAAATTTGAGGATATAAATCAGTGTAACCAGTTTATTACACTGATAAGAGTATCGCACCAAAACTACGTCAGGTACAACGGAGAATTTAGATCATTTTTGTGAAATCCAGCAGTGATCTTTGTTTACTTTGGAATAAAGTTTAAATTCTTATCCATTCAAATTTCAAAATTAACGTTTGACTCGCAAACTAAAGCATAAAGACAACGAAAACTGCATGTAATAATAAAACTTCACAGAATAAGTTTTGGATTTATATAAAAACTGCAAACTATTACAAATAATTAATATTTACAAACTTTTTTATTTAAATTCCCATAATATTCAATGTCTTATAGCATTGCAAATAGATACACAGCCTGTACGAAAATGAGGTTTGAGTCGACACAATTTTAGCTGTACTCTATGTTTACACAAATGAGATTGAACTAGCTGTGAATAAAACAATTGAACCAAATTAGTCTTCTTTCTGACCGGTAGTGCCCAGAAGCGCCCTTCTGCACTCGCGCGTTTAGAAGTAATGCAAACAATCAATTCTTACTAAAAAAATAATGAATTTTATTCAATTAAGTATCCCTTTACTTACTGCCACAAGTCTGTGAACAGCGTTCTGTTTTAATTATCACCGCGTTTACTCCATACCTTCCAAAGTCGAGTGAGGCTTAATTTGTGCTAAAGTTAAAACACGCTTGTAGGCAACTTAAAAATTACTTATGTATGTACGTATTTGTTATAAAGAACATTTGTGTGTACAATACGTGTAACAATAATACGTGTGTAATTGCGTCTGTTGTGTGCGCTTGATCTTCTGGCACATTCCATTGAATGGAGTCATTAAAATCGAGCTGAATAACGTCTTTATAAGATGTTCTTTCTGATGTCAACTTTAAAATTTAATGCCGTGAGTTATTGTTAGTACATTCGTGACGATTACATGCGCGCTAACGAATTTATGTCCCACTTGTCTTTCGCCCTCACTGCGACCATCATAATGTCTGAAATCAGTATTTTTGGATCTTTATTGGTTTTCAAAAGGACTGTGAAAGTGGATTTGGTGAAGCTTATAAAGTGTAATAAGAAAAGTGGTACCTTTATATTTGTTTATTGAATGAAACCAGATGTTTCGAAATAACTTTATTTTCGTTTGTTCGAACTAGTTATATTATGTAGGTAGGTATATACGCAAATGTGTTAATAAATGAATACAGTAGACAAGTGAGTCGGTGGGAAGGCACAGGAGCTTACAAAGTGTTATTGATTTATTCTATAAACGCGCGCAAGACATGAGTTATCTGGTAAATATTCACAAGAAGTAGTAAAGATGAGCTGTCTGTTTGTTATAATTAAATATTCAAACATGTACCCACTGTACTGATGCGTGCATATCGACGGACGATTCGAACTCGGCGGCCGCTCAGTAAAACATAAATATTATCGTTCAGAAGGCCGTTCTCAATCGAACTTATTTTTCCGACTGCCGACAGTTATTTCATATAAATTAATGGCGCGAGTCGTCACGGCGCAGACGCCGACCTCTATTTATAAACTGACGAATGAGACGCGCCGATCGCACGCGCACGCGTCCCGTCATATTCCAATTACAAATAGCTGTCATCATCTCTACCCAACATGTTCTGTTTCTCGTGTTTCGAGTAAACTACGTTACGATTTCGAATATTTCCAGGCGGCGTACGCAGTTGAAATGTACCTATTGTACCTATTTCACGCGTACCGGTATGTAGGTCAGTGTTGGCGAGTGCGAATGGAAAGAGAGTGTTCCGTGTATGCGTGCGGTTGGCGTCGTAAGAAATGAAATTATGAATTATGATATTACGGATGTTGCGAGCATCTCTCTTACACGCGAGCGGACGGAGAGTGTGCGAACGAGACGCAGGGCGGCGCAGCGCGTCGGTTCGACTTGGAAAGGGTTATTATATATGAATTATGATGACGCCGGTGCGCCGTCGGCGGTAATATCGTTATGAATATGCCGCGCTCCTTTCGCTCATTGGCGGGAAGCATATCCGCCTCAGATGCTGCGGGAACGCCTCCGGTGGTCTTTTTTGTTCGTTTATTGACATTCAGATATGCACATCGCGAGTGCCGATGCACAGGCCGCAATATTTCGCCTGGAACAGAGACAAGTCGGGCGAACGAGCGGTCCCAACGAGAATTTGGGATGCAAATACAACAGACTGCCGTATGTAAACGAACTTATGCTACTCATGCGGTATAGCGGCCGCTATGAGACCCGCTCAGACGTTTCCTGCGTTATATCAATTTGCATTTCAGCAGGTATACATATGCTGAGCAATGAGTTCGCACACGCACCGCGATATCGACCAGTGCCCACTTACAATTCGAAGAGTTATATTGAAACAGTTTACTCTATCTGTGCCTATAAAATTTTTGCCAATTGAATTCTCTTATAATAAATCTTATAAGATCAACGACGCTGAATCTGATAAGATTTAATAAATACACTATTTTAAGCAGAAAAATTTAATACAATCCTATGAGAATTAGGTAATATTTATTTGTAGATGTTTCGGTTATACCTATTTCGCCCTTTAAATAGGTACATGAGTACTGAATTCGTTTGTTATACTTCAACCTCGATACTAGGGAATTGAATTTATTAATTTAACAAGAAATTTAATAACTTTTCAATATGGCTGAAAAATGACAACCTGAAAGTATCAACTGTGGAAACAATAGTATTCGATGCGACGAAGGACAGTAATGTTTCCGTGAGCCGGGTTAAGTGGGTTGCGTAGAGAAGCGCGCGGAGCGAGCAATCGTGGCATTCACCTTGTTGGCGGCGCGCCAACTGCCATCCGCGGCCGCGCCCGGCCTTTCCGTTTGTATGATCTGTTGACAGCATATCTTCATTATTATTTACGGTGGATTAACTTTTCTAGAACACCACCCGCTGGAACGCCTCTTTGGATTTAGACACGCTATCGAGATTGTGAATTAAATAACGCAAGAAGCAATTAAACTAGATTTTTGTACAATGTAGGTAATTATATTGTATCATGTGGGCATGGCGTAGGTATTTGTGCAATGTTTTTATTTATTCAATTTATGTAATCGAATAGATAGTTCAGTCTATTCGAGGATTTAACCTATTATTTCTACTGCTTATTACATATTAAATGTGCCTGAAGTTTTTGTTATGAAAAGAATATGATCTACCTACAGTGTGTTCTTCCAACTGTTTTTCAACATATCAAATGTTGCTGAATTTAAACAGGTACGTCAGTGATAATACATCTATTAATTTAAACGAATAATAGTACTCGGTAAGAATCTGTTTAGTACTTAACAGTTTTTCTTTATTATAACATTTAGCCGCGTCAGTGCTTATAGCGTATCATTCGCGCGCGCAAAAAGCGTATCGCTTACTTAAAAAAACGGCTCTTGAATAGCACAGAAAGAATTTAAAGGGCGCAAAAACTTAAATATTCAGTGCTTGGCCTAGCACATATCACGGGCGCATCGACTGTGAACAATATAATGCTCAGTTGACCACACAATCTTAATTCGATAACGACCACCGTCACTGCCCAGACGCGGCTATTTGTACGTGAAAGATTACAAAAAAAAACAAACACTTTAACGCCACGTACATTCATTACACCGTACACGTACCAACCGCACGTAACAAAGCGGTCCCTCTGTTAAGGTTGCCCGCGTTCGATGCTACCGCCGCGAACTCCTTCTGCCGGGAGTGCTGTGAATTTGTCAAAATTAAAATACAAAGGCGGCTCGCGAGTATAAAACTGGTAATTAATAAGAGCATTGCGAGGGAAATAATTGGCCATTGTTTTGGGGCCAACCGCGGCAGCGGGCCTCCGCTGCGCGTGTTCCCTCACCTTCTTCGATAATGACGATGGCGCCCATATAAAAACGACCAAAATAAGTTGAGCGAAAAGTTTTGAATATCCGAAAAATAAACCGATTTAAGCTTTTTTCAGTTCACTTCGCTTCTGTGCATATTGTTTTTAGCCGTGGAATCTAGACTTTAATTTTCCTGCTTTTCAATACTTAGAAGTGATTAAAAATCGATTGTTAGGAAAATTTATAAATACACGAACATTTCGATTTAAATTTTTTAACATTTTTTAAATTAAGCTACCATTATATAACTAATCTAACGAAACAAATAGGTATTCATCACATAAACAACTTAATCTTGCTTAACGGATGATAGCCGTCCACCGCCCACTGCTATATGCCAACCTGCGTTTCATCACCATCAGCCTATTGTAGCCCACTGTTTGGCAAAAGTCTCCTCTGCGAGGTTATGCCCGTACCTCCATATGCGGGTTTTAGATGTCAGAGCACAGCCTCTCGCACCAGCTACATTGTACAGCATTGGCCAGGTAGGACGCACAATACCGCGATCTGTCAGCGCTAGGTTCACTCCCTGTTATTGCCAATAAATCACACAATTCCCATGATCATAATCATATTCTGATATAATGTTATATCTATATGACATCATACCAGAATATGTATATTTTAAAAGTCGAGCCACGTAACTAGATAGCAGACATTTCTTACTCCGTTGTTATAAGATTGTAATTTATTCATATAGCGATGTTTACGAGAATATTGCAGTCTTATTAGAACTAGCAATATTAAGAATATTTAATTAGTAATTTCGTAACTTCACGCCTGTAATCCTCTACGAGGTAGGTAGGTATGTAGGACACTTATATGTTTCACCATTTACGTTTGCGTCCCACTATAGAATGTGGTGAGCTTTTTGCCATACACCTGGTACATTTCCAAACTCCGAGCCAAAATGAGAAAATCTAAATTAGAAATATGTACTAGTACCTACTCGTCACGAGATTTGATCCCCAAAACTCAGATCGGCAGTTGCGTTTGACCGAGGCAGGCGTTATCTAGTGTATGTCCTTAACAAGTTTTACTGTTAATGTTTCATGAGTGTTTATACACATGATTACGTATGTATTGACTTAACTAGAAAACATAACATCGTGGATGAGACGTCTGTGAAAAATTTTGTAATGAAACAATATTTAATCGCTGGACATACATATATTGTATAAACAAAATGTATTTACTTCGCCGATAATGTGACCTAAAATATTTACTAAGGTTATATTAGTATTGACGGGGAGTTGTGTCGCTCAGACGTCACTAGCGACACCCAGCGGCGACATTGACCGCTTGTTATTGAAGAACAATTTAATTATAATTAACTAACTAGATGTGCTCGCGGCTTCGCCCGCGTGGAAATGAGTATGTCACAAAGTTTATCTCGCGAGCACATCTAGTCATGACATAAAAGTAGCCTAAGTTACTCCTTATGACATCAGCTATCTGCCAGTGAAAGTCCCGTCAAATCGATTCAACCGTTTCAGAGATTAGCGAGAACAAATAGACAGACAGAAAGACAGACAGACAAAAATAGTATAAAATGTTATTTTGGTACGTGTATCATGTATACATCTATATGCAGTTACTAAAAAGCGTTTATATCATCATTACAAACAGACACTTCAATTTTATTTATTTGTATAGGTATAGATATATATATTAACTACTGATTTAGCAGTTGGTACCGCAACAAATACCTGTGTTAACATTGAATAATGAATAATTGAATATCATTTACCACACCCTTTTAATATTTTCCAAGTCGTTAAAATGTTTTATAATAGTATTATTAGTTTAGTTTTATAATATCAGTAGTCACGCCGGGTCCCCTTTCGAAGTAGGCAGAGAGCAACAAGTGCTAAAAATGAATATCGCTTCACACCTGCCGTACCTCTTCTACACTAAACCACAGGCCCACATATGACGGGTTCAGAAAATCGCCTCCTTGCATCGCTACACATTGGTCAAGTGTCGCCTTACGAACAACGGCTTAAAATTTTCCGAACAGTAAGATATAGTAGACAAAACTTTTTGGTAAATGTCAAATATAATTTTTCTACCTGAAATTTTAAAATGTGATTTACGTCGGTACAGAAGAACCACTACTCATCTATCTTGATCAAACAAGCCTTATACTGGCCAATTGCGGAATCAGAAGTCTCCGAAACCGGCGTGCATGTATGAAGAGATTGATAATAGAAATACCTCTTCACCACTCGGTGCACTTTGCCTACCCCGCAATTGACCTGGCGTGAAGATATGTATGTGTGTTATAGGTACATACATGTGTGTGTGTGTGTGGGTGAGCAAATTTCTATCGGCATAGCCGTGTTGGTCGAGGTGACTCGGCTTGCAATAATCTATTGACAGAACAACACTGTCTACACCGCATTCAATACATTGCAAGTGCTATCTTGTATACAATCGCCATACAGGACTTTGTTGTTAAATCAATATAGACCGGCGGGACACTTCAATTGATGTAGCCGTGTTACAACAAAAGAACGAGCGAAAGCGTAATCCCTTATTGAGTTCGATCAAATTAATAAAATAAACTTTATTCTAGAATAATCGTTAGCCGATGGGCGTTGACTTGGTGCAAATATTCTGACCTTTATGGAAAGTCGCATTTTTCGAAATCTTGTTTTATATGTTTCATTTGACTGTCTCGTTAGTCGTGTCGGTTGCAAGGCGTACTGTCGAACGGGAGGTCTTGGTTTCAAATCCCAGGTCGGGCACTATTGGAATTTTTAGTAGTGGCTCGGAGTGTGGAAATGTGCTTGGTATATGGTAACAGGTTCATAATCTATGTATACTATAGTGAGACATTAATGTATCTAACTGGTAAAATGTCATAGTGTATTACATTATCAGCCTATCTCTTCGGGGAGTACAGAATATTACGTAACGTTATGTTATGTTTCGTATTAATTTTACTTATATAGGTATTAAATATTTATGGAATTATCATCTTCATCGTCGTCAGTATTTCCTGGAGTTGAAGTAATAAAAATGTCATATCTACCGAAATTGTAATATTATGTTTGAAAATGAATTCAGTATCATTAACCATTTTTATAGTCTGCTATTTGACATCGGTCTCCTCTCAGAGTGAAATGGATTAAGGTCACGGCTAGTCACAGGAGTCAGGCGTCAATTGGCGCACTTCATATGCTTTAGATAATATTATAGAGGACTCGGAGACGTGGTGTTTTCCTCGCGAAGTTTTCGTTTATGTTGCACTAAGCGAAATCAACCTCCCAAGAACGCACGTTAATGTTTAAAGACGTGCGCATCAGAATTTGAACTCTGGAATTCCGTATCCTAAACCACTAAGCTATCACTGTTGATTAGAGTGCATTCGCGATGCCAATCAATGCTCTTAATATTTCGAAACGAGCAAAATTAAAGAGGACGTGATAAAATGTTTCGTGAGTGTGCCACGGATGATACGCGATGGATAAAAACAGAACTTCCTAAAGGGCGAACTTGCATAACGCACCGCGGCCTGATTGGTAACTGTCAACAAAAACGTAATTATGACTAATTTCACGGACCGATGGGTACGCGGTACTCCTCTAAATGGCGACGCTTATTACACTTGCAGTTTTATTTCATTTAAACCGTCAGAATATGTATTTCTTGTAAGTTGAATGGTATATTTTTTTAAATGTTAGAAATACCTCTGTGGGTGGTGGTGTTGGTGGAACTACCTTTCCAATAACCCCCCCCCCCCTCTCCCTGCTTACATCATCAAGGAAATACAGGTATGATGTTGTTACTTGTTTTATCTGACAAATGTCGCCTTTAGAAGTCGTCACGTGAGCATTAAGCAATTTGAATGATTACTTTTATTGATGGTTGGATGAAAATAATCTAATAATGTTTTACTTAATATATTTGGTCTTTTTGCTATTTGAAACGACGGATTGCAAACGTATTACTGCTTTATTTTTAATTTTGGGACAAACTAAAGTAATATTTTGTTTAATTGTGGTATATTTATGATGTATTGGCAGTATTAAGGTTAAATTGTTAATACGTGATTGATGATACATTATTATTATTACTTATATGCTAGTGGATATAATATTTTTAATGATTTGTGAATATAATTAATACTTGATAATAAATTAACTGCGGCATAGGTAATAGGAGACGTAAGTACAATTTTGGCACCCAGTTTACGGGTATAAATGGATTGATTACAATTATAGGATAATTATATAATTATGTTTTACTTGAAATAAAGTCTGATTTAATAATATTGGATAAGCATGGGGCACTATATAGAAGATAAGGCTATGCTCTGCTTTTCTCAGGGTTATCTAGCCTGCATGTTCAATATGAGTATTACGGGTATAAATTTCTTGATGATTCAGTAAGCTGTCATATTATATAAGAATAAATTCGTTGAGACATTTCAGGCTTACGCTTTTGGTAAAGGTGTCTTGGTATAGCCACACGGATAATTATATGCGGCAAGTGTTCACATCGATACGACTAGGGCGATGTTCCGTCGGAAGTTAGCAAATTATCACTGGCTCGTAAAATTAACGCTTCTTATCGATCGAGAAATAATTTTAGAATTAAAACACGCGTACGATTCTAGTGCATTGCCGTGCGATAACAAAGATCAAAGTCGCGTGACGGGGGGCGGGCAACGCTGCTGAACTTATTTAAAACGTAACAAAATGTTTTCAATTTTATTGCTGATTTTATGTTGAATTCTTTAAACACGTATACTGGGGTGCGTGTATGTTCCATGTTGGTGGCGGTGCACACATTTGATTTGCACGGATCACGTTAAGCGATATCTGTCCTTAACTTGATAGTAATAAAGGTAAAAATTGTGTATATTGAGGGGAGAATCTGAAATTTGCCTGCTGGAAGTGGCAGTTCCAAGATAAGATCTCACGATGCCGCAATAAAAAGCGCTCGTAGCTCGTCCGTTGTGTAATGTGCATTCAAATTGCATTGTGCGAGAACTAATTCGCTTTAGGCCGATTCGCATGTTACGATAAACACATGTTTCGATTAAGGCCGGTAACGCCTCGTTGGTCCACTCGCTCACTTTCTACGGACAGTTCGTTGTGTTGCGCACTTGTTGCGATGTTCGAAATTAACCAAAAACACTAATTGCCTATACAGAGGCACATAATTATTATGTAACGTATGAGATAAAATTTTTAGCACTACCATAATTTTAACATGTACTTTTAGTGAAACAAAGCTGCTATTTGACTGTGCCGTTGGTGACGTTGGTTGAAAGTCAAGTCGATCGAGAGGTCCTGGGTTCAATTCCCGGGTGGGGCGCTATGGGGTTTTTCTAATTTAGATTTTATATAGTATGGATTGGAGTTTGGATTTGTGCCTGGTATATGGCAATAGTTTCACCATTTATTCAATAAAGGTAACTCACCGTAACAGGTGAAACACGAGAATGTAGTACATTTCTCTGCCTACCCATTACACCCGAATAACAGGTGTGATGTTACGTTTTACGTTATCTATATTACATTTTATATTATCTTCTCAGCATTAATTCCGTTTTAATAAAACAACCAGGACATTAAAACCAGTTACAAATTGAATGTAAGAGAAATTCCATTCAATAGACACTTCAGTACGCTGGTTATATACAAACCGAATGTCATGCGAACGTTCCTAAGGAGGCACTTGAAGAGAGACAAACGCCGTATGCAAGATAAGAGTATGACAAAAGCTATTGTTCTGTAGACCAATTACTCGTGGCCCGCGAATTACCTAAGCCTCATAATATAAATTAACCGACGGCAAACAGCGGAAAGATTTCTCTAGTTATACGCCAACACAACAATTATTCGTAAATCACTTTACTATATGTTGAAATTTACGAGAACCAGCGCGCCGAGGCGCCGACCCGCACTTTAGCGTTCGCACACGTGCACGCGAAATGCTACCGACGGCCCCACACCATAAGGTTCACTTTCTTTTTGTCCCTAGCCCGTTGGTAGAGAACACGAAATTCGTAGCAAAAGAGAATATGCATGGCGATTTCGTGATGAATATTCATTTCCTACGGGGCATGAAATTTATTGTGTTTTACATTTATATTCAACTCAGCTGTCTTATGTAACGGTAGCGGCGAGGGATTAGCGAAATGTGAACGTTCATACTATACTTGTGTACAGCATTACCCTTTTTTGTGTGCGTTTAAATTAACCATTTGTAAAAATTAACAACATCAGGTTTGATGTTGTTAATTTCGTTAATCTGTCCGTTTATTTTCTTCACCGTGGCTACACCGAGACGATATTATCAGTACACTTGGGCGATATTACACGCATATTAACATTCAAATCGATTCAAACCGAGTGTGAGTTGTACGAACGGAGGCCAGCCACCGCGCACACGCGGCCGTAGCTCAAATTATTTGACATTTGCAATAAAATTTGGGGCGCAGTTAGTCATCGGCGGTCGAACTCTTCGATCGGCACACTTGGCACCTGTCGAATATTTAGCGCATAAATCCATAGCGACCGCTCGAACAAGTCGCCGCTTGACGGATTCTGAGCTATATTTAATCAACGCGCCGCGACACGCAGTCGCATTGTTCTCGCGATTGGATTGTACCGGTGGCTATCTATTAAAACATATTTGTGTAATGATGCTCACTAATGTTGAATAGAGTTTTTCTACGTCATCGATAGCTCGAATGGAACAGTTCATCACTGAAAAACAACCAGATATAAATGAATATATTTATGTTGTGAAACGAATTGAATAAATAGTAAACAGATATTTCTAAATTCAACGATTGTTTCAAGAAGTATTTGTGTTTTTATTTAAAGTTTCACAGATAACTAATAAAACATGGGGTTGAAAAAGAGCAAAAACGTAACTTCACGCCTATATTGCCCGAACAGGTAGGCAGAGGAATGTAAAACACTCCCACGTTCCACCAGTTACGTTTACGGCGCATATCCAGACTCCGAATTACTACTAGAAAATCTATAAATTGGAAAATTTTGTAGTGTTCGATTCGAAAATCAAACACGGGACCTCTCGATAAGCACTCGCACTGTCAACCAACACGACCAACGAAGCAGTCAAAAAGAGCAAAATATTCTATTATAAATGTGAAGTAAGTACTATCTAAGCCGGTTGTTAAATTTTGTAGATATAGACCGCACGAGGGTCGGGCGCGCGCCGCGCCGCGTGATTGCAGCGGCCGCGTCAAACAATTGATTAGTCGCATAAACTCGGTTTGGCGCGCTAACGATGCATCATCCAGGCTGATAATTAAATTGTAAATTAGCTAAGCCGATGGCACCTCGCCGCCAGCGCCGCTGCGGTCCGCGACCGACCGCACCGCCCGCGGCTCGCTGCGCGCTACTTTCAAACAAACTTACCATCACTATGTCATTTTGTTAATGAGACACGTCGACTGTGAGGTCCAGTACTATTGTGGAACAATTTTTATACACATACGTTACAATTGGTTGAAGAATTATAAGAACACATCGATGGCACGAAAGCGGACGTGACGTAAAAAAAAAACCAACGCATAGCACGTATCCGACAAGCCTCGTTCGTACTGATTGCGAAAAATTCAATCTTGTTCCATGGAAATTTAATTTAACATACAAAATGAAAAGCTGCCCGTTCGATATGAATCGACGTCGGCCGGCTGACTGCTCGCCCGTGTTTGTGGACGCGATAGTGCTTTGTGTGCATATTGTAATCAATTGTCGAATTGCATCAATTTGAACTTTCAGTTTGCAATTTTGACGTGAATTCATTAATTTGTTAGGACAAAAGCGGCGTATTCGTAATGCGCATTCGTTTCATCGTCGTTTCGATATGAATGTATGTTCGTATGTATGAAGCAAACATTTTGTTTTTTAAAGCTTGCCTGCCGCTATTTTTAATCAAGCTCGTTACTCCGTGACATGTTATTGGGTCTCCCGCATTCACGCAAATTACACGATATTAGACGGCTACATACTGTATTTAACATAGCATCAATATGTACAGATGTTATACGGAAAAATGAACTGGCCTGATAAAAAAAAAAACAAAAAAAAGGCTGGCTTGCAAAAGACCTGATAATGGCTGCGGGGAACCCGTACATCTAAAAATCACATCATTATGAGTTAAAGCGAGTTTTTGTCCAGTAACGATTATCGCTATACTAAAATCACCATGATGATAATCCATAACCAAACGCCATATACATCTCAAATATATACAATTTTGCATAGGGAACTAATATGAGTGGGTTATTTTTTTGTTGTATGACTCACAGCAATAGGGTTTTAGTAAAATCGTAGTAATATTGGAAAGGCTCCTGTGAAGTGAAACTAATATCGTAATACTGGGCATACAATACATTGCGTTTCTAACTTTTTGACTAGAGTTACTTGTGTGATAAATAGCAAATGGTACTTGGTCTATTACGGGCACAAATCTTCAGGGTGTATGACTTTGCGTCGCGGCGGTCGTTTTCCCATCCGCTTTCGAGTCCCGGGTTCACCTCATGGCGCATACCCGCTCCGCCCGTCGCGCCGCGTCGCACATACAGTATATTTATAGCGGTGCCACGCACCTATCCCGAGGACGATTCGCGTGCCGATGGCTTGTCAATAATCGTTAATAGATATTTCAGAAGACAATGCAATCGGCTAAGTATAGCTCCCGTGAGTAACGTCCCGCCTGTCTCGGCGGCGGCTACACGCATGCTCCGCTGTGTTGATCTTATTATGCTCACGAAATTTATTTCTCATGGAACTTCTTTGACAGATAATATTCGAACGTCCCGCACGGAGGATATAATTAAATTGTATTTTTTTTTTGTCTGCAAAACCGAGCGTCTGTTCCAACCGGCAGGGGCAATTCGGAAGGCGCAGTATTTTTAGATAAATTTGAAGATTTTGACACAAAGATAACAATGAGTTAGGGGATAATGTTCAAGTAGCATTAGAAAAAATTCCGCAGTGGGCCCCATATGTTGGCAGGCGTCGGAAGTCGTAAGTCACAGTTATGATGCGGACGACACCAGTTTCATAAACATTGTTTTTCTTCGTTTCGCCCCTAATATTTATATTTATCAATCCATCTACGCATTTATTTATAGTCCGAAATAGCGAGCTTCCGAGGGTGCCCAAGGGGCCCGCTGTCATTGGGATTTATTGTTTTCTTGGTAGCTTCATAGTTTTGCCACCGATTACACTGCCTTAAGCACGATTTTAGATGGACTGCATTGACCGTATTGTGTACTCAAAAGCAGTTTATTACGTCGTACTTTCACCTCTCCACGGCTTTTTAAAATAAAGTTATATCATTGTTGATTGATACCGCATTCAAATAGTTTGTAGACGAAACCAAACACTACATATAGACGCCAATGGAATTGAGTACTTAGGTATTAAATTCATCAGTGAGTAGGTAATTTTAACAGCTTTTATTTTAGAAGAGGCGGTGAGTTGTTATTATTTTTAGAAGTTCGCACACATGGCTGTAATAGCGAGCGAGTTCCAAGGCTTATTTTAATAGATCGGTGGGCAATCAGCACTTTGATGTGGTCGATATAAACTGCTTTGTAAATACTTTACTTGTACCTACAACTATAATTTTAAGCCAGTTTATATGCACAAATAAACTAAATTTTCTTTCTTTTTTCTAATCGTCGATACCAAATGTAAGCCGATTAATAAACGATTAATAAAACGGTATATGAATTGAGCTGGAAATATTCTACGCAGATAGATACGTAGAATACTTTCGGCTAATTTAATTAAATTACGGCTTATTATATTAAATTCTGGCTCATTTTAATTTAATTATATAGAAGATGATATGTTTTTAAGATTCCAAGAATCATACAAAAGGCTATGTTTTACATATACACGTTATGTTCATTTACGTATATGTTCATTTTACAATGTTATTAATTAATTATTATTATTTACGACTGTCTGTTTGGTGCAACTGGGTGTAGCGCGACTGCTGATCGAGACGCTTAGGATTCCAAGTCAGGGTCCATGTTGGAATTTTTAAATTTTAAAACTTAATTTCACGCCTGTAATCTCCGAAGAGGTAGGCAAAGAATACAGAACATTCTAACGTTTCACCAATAACGTTCACGTCCTGTCATGTGGTGAACATATTGCTATACACCGGGCACATATCCAGACACCCGACCATTACTAGAAAATCAAACTTAGAAAATTTAATAGTGGTGACTCGGCGAATTAAAAAATGCAACATATTTTAAAAGGTATACGATAGTGGGAATTGAGACAGCCGCGGATTAGTTGTGCGTGTAAGCAATAAACGACGCGGGCCATTGGGTCAACGAACTTTACACTTTATGAACTTACCTACATATGAAAAATCTTATTGAAAATCATACAAATATTACGCTCTAACTACATCTCTCTAAGGCTATACTCAGTCATATTTGAGGACAATTAAATAATTTATTGTTGCAAATGAGTCGGATTTTTATGGAAAACAAAATTATGAAAAAAATAATAATAAGTATACAATACATGCCTTTTAAAAATCTAACAGTCACTTCAGATATTTACGATGAATATAAAAAAGGAACATAGCGCCTGTAATCCCCTAGGGGATACGGAAAGGAGCATAAGACAAACCCATTACGATATTGAAATTTTAACTAACAATTGCTATACATATGTATATTGGCAGTATCTTGACAATTCATGAGCACTAATTATGGACTACTGGTTGAAAAAAAGCCAGTTAAGTTATTGTCAAAACAGTTTTCAAAATGCATCAATAAGAGATGTTTAATTGTAACTGTTTAGTCGAATTCTATTAATATATTATTCAATTCGCAAGGGAATTTACACAAATAGAGCTCGTTGCGGCGCTATATATATCTCGCCGCGAACAAACCACGGGTAACGCAAAATTGTAGGTGTCAAAAATCCTATTTGACTCGTGCCGCGGCTAACCGGGCTCGCGTTCTTTGCGTGGACGAACAGTCTTGAT
>DWEI01000002.1:0-55405 GCA_018245875.1 Mysoria ambigua | reverse complement strand
CAGAGCAGGGGCACTACAGACTTCCCCCCCCCCCTCCCCCGCTCCCGCTGCAATCGAATTTTATTCTTATGTTTAGGACGTTGGATTGCGTTTCGCGAGTTTCGAACTATCGCTTTGTGAACGAAATCGGTTAATCAAAATTGAATCTTATTTGTATATGCTTTAAGGTAAATTTCAAACTGAGTAAACGATGTCGTTTGACGCTTTTCCACCATGCTGACGTCACTATGGATACATATTGGTGTTTAACTTATTTATACAATACGAGAACTGTAGTCTATAGCGGCCAGGGCTGGCGGTATAGTGTTTTTTGGGCATTTTTGTTGAGATTTACAAATATCTCTCTGATATTCCTTACTTTTATATTTGAGGTACTAATCTATTTGTATTTGTGTAACTAATATCATGTCTGTACATTCCCACGTTTCATCCGAAAAGGTGATGAGCCTCTTGCCGTGCACCGGGCGTATTTCCAGACCATTACTAAAAAAAATAAATTAGAAAAATCCAATAGTGTTCCACCCGAGATTTGAACCTTGGACTACCAGCAGTCGATCTTGCAACGGCCTCATTGGCCCTGCTCGTTGCAACTTCTCTTGTTTAAACTCTTTGGATTACAAAATCTTGGATACTACGGTATATACAGTTATCGATAAATTCGTATTTTATCAACAGACTCGATATTACAACATCCGGTACACAACCCTAAGTCTATCAGCTCCATTCACAGTATAATGAAAGCACTGTCACCGGGCGAATGTGAGCGAATGTGAGCATTTTGGTAGCTGCGAATCGATGCGAACCAAATGTGCACGTAACGTCCTATTACTGTCACTGCCACACACGCACACGCACATGCACACACACACACACACACACACACACACACACACACACACACACACTAGATCGAGCGGCGTGTTTTATACACGTGAATGTTTGTGAAATAGGTGTTCAAGTTAATCCGTTGTCGTCTCATGCCATTTGTATCCGGCGACACGTGCTGTATCTTCGCTCTGGAAGTGACTAACACAAGACCGCGACTTGTGCGCTTGACGCAAAGTAAAGGTCTACTTGGATGTGTAAACATTACCAGTAAAGAATGTGTAGAGCTTTTTATAAATTATCACGACCTTTTTTTGATCCTCCCGTAATAGATTTTTGTAATCGTCTCAGAATTTGCGGACTAAGGCTAGCCTGCCACGCCGGCTAACTGTCTTGGCACACTTCACCCTTCCCTAGTTTTCTTATACGAAATATGTTTTTAACTAATCGAACGAGGTTAAATATGTACATCACTATATAAAACTCTATACTATCTTTTGTCTTAAGTGTTTTAATAAGTATGCGGTACATTTTGTTGATGTCGTCAATCGTAGAAAAAGTAAGAAGGAAAGAGAAATAAATTCAACAAAGTGAAAAAATCAGTCATCTCAGTTATAAATTGTGCTGATATTTCAATTTCATCAATGTTAATAGCTACTAAGGGTGTTTGCGGGCGACCGTAACGTTATTGCGTGGGTCGTCGCAATCGCGAGTGTCAGTCTGATTTATTACTATTATTACGTAGACAGAAGATACTAATACTTAAACGATTTTCAGCTGTGAGAAGTGTTCAGTCCTTTAGTATCATGAATCGTGAAAGGTAATTGTGCCTATAGTTAAAAAAACCTGGCATATGAACCGCCACTACGAAACATATCTATCATGTATGTATACGTATCCGTCATGGTCGCAACATATAATATACGGATTTGGTAAGCTTTTTCCTGTCTCCATAGAGATACGTTCAGAAGTGTGTGGTAAAGTAAAAAAAATCAATACAATAGCAATGTCTCAAATCGACGACGATATGTCAAGTTCAACGACGCTAAGCACATACGGTATACGGTCGACATGGCATGGCTCTTGCATTGTTTGGTTTTCTAAACTCAAATTTTCGCGGAACAATGACATTGCTAAAACCAGGGCTGAATTCACTTGGAACCATTGCAAGACTGTTTTAAGCGTCGTATGCACAGTGTGTGAAGTTGCTGCTATATTATGTTATGTTTTTACAATTATAAAATTATGGGTGATATCGTGCGTTTGTTTAATGTTTTGTGAGTGTGTGTGCGTGCGTGCGTGCCTGTGTGTGTATGAAAGTCCGCGCCAGTCCAACGGTCCACTGCCGCTACGGCGTCGGTCAGCGAGGCCCGTACATTGACACATGATCCGCGATCATGAAGAATCTCGTACTGCGCTATTGACTTCCGCACAAAACGACTATTGCTTCCTGTGACATGTTGTTCGCATCAAGCGGGCGTATTGCATATTACGTACGCCTTTGTTATAGGCCTGTTACCAATACTTTGTTCTATATTTTAGTTCGTATGTTTCAGTCTACTCTTGCCCAAGTTACGGTTATATCGGCCTCGGGCAGGTTACAGGAGCTTCATGTATGTGGAAGCCACGACCGCCACCGACCACTTGTCGTTTAGTTTCCATCCAATGGGCTCATCGTCGGAGGACATTCAACTTCACGGTTAATTTTATTTTGTCGATTTCTACTGAAACAAGGTACCATTTGTAATAGTGTACATGTTATACACTTTTAATTACAATCGTTACTACAATCGATTCAACAGCTTCTTGGATATATAGCGACAATAAGGAAGTTGAACTTGAATTAAGCTAGAAGCTTCGTAGATTTAAACGCGTGTCTTTGAAAGCCTTTATTGAAATATATGTATTTTTTGTTTCGCTCCTGGCTTGTCGGGGATTGCTAACAGACACCACCCCCAATAGCAAATACATTCTCGCTTTAGAGTTTTCCAATTAAAATAATAAAACATGTTTTCCCATCAGTCAAGGGCTGTGTAATACTGCGCGGTTCAGGCGGAGCGCGGGTGAATGGCGGTCGGTGAATAGTTGAAAATGTTTTCTATGTACACACTGCGATTGATGATGCGGGCTCTTTTTTAGATAAAATAATGTTTATGACCAAACTATTCCTTCTTAGTGATAAACTAAGTCATTTTATACTAACACGGAACTAAACGTTTCACGATATAAAAGTTTTTTTTTATACAAATTGAAAAACATTCTTGAAGTCTTTAATTTGTAATTAAATTATGATATGATTCATGTTGTTGCCTTAAACCATTTTACTTCTAACAGTGTGTTAGGAAAAGTATTTAGTTTGCCGATTTCTCTCGTACATATTTGAAAAGTAGAATTAGGATAAAGATTAGTTGCTCTGGAGTAATGAAATGAAATGTTACTACGAGTACTAGCTGCTACTCGTGGTTATGATATTAGCTAAGTTCCACGAGAGGCGAGTGGTGTGCGCCAGTCGGCAGTCACACCGGATACCGTGTTGGAAAATCGAATTATGCTCATTGGGGATCTCCCGCAAAATGTAATTTCAATATTGTTTTATTAAACTTTGTGGTTTTACTGATACATTTGTTTATTGCTATTATTATCACGTCACGATCGGCCCCTAAAGGGTTAGGCAGGGAGTGCCAAATATTTCTATCCTTCCAGGTTACTTAATGCTAACTATATGTACATTATTTACATATATGTATGTATGTACCATGTACATTATTTACATATATGTATGTATGTACCATGTACATTATTTACATATATGTATGTGTAAGACGTTATCATTTAACTTTAATATCTCTTATATAACTCTCTCGTAAAGAAAACACAAAGGGTGATTGGAATCGAGAAAACGATAAAATATATCCAGTATAAATTGTTTTATTGTTTTATACATACAAAGTATAATTTGTATTAACTTGAATGATACTTGTTTTTAATGATAGCGGAGTGAGTTATTATTGTGTATACTTTTAAATTGTCATTACTTTATATTTGAACTTGGTCGGGGACGAAACATCCGATCCTTTTATTAATCAACATTGATATTTGAGAGTGTGTGGTGATTAATACTAATTCGGTGCACTCTGCGTAATTAAATAAAATGATTAATAATTCTATTACTTCTATCAGTAGCACTGGTATTGACAATAGTTGCGAAAATTTGTGGTTTGGACATAATTAATGGTCGCATATAAATTTCAATTCAATTCCACGCCGTTTCCAACCGAGCGGTTGTAGACGACCAGCATAGCGCAAACGATAACGGTCAAGAATGTGTCAGCCGACCATCTACCCGGCGCTGGAATAAATACACACACCGCATTTGATGTAATTTTTACAACCACGCGTCCAAGGCAGTTGAACAATGATGAAAGATCATCGGATCTCATATAAATGTTTCACGTTTATTTGGGGACCGTACCTTCGGCTATTGCAGTATTTCTGACGCATTTGTTGTTGAAGGAGGAAAATATTAAGGGACATTATTAAGTTTCATCAAGGGAAGCAGCCTTAGTTTTCATCGGTCGGGACACGCTACCGTGTCGTTATTACTACGTAAGCATTTTAAACCCGAACCCACTTCATTTTTATCAACGTTCTTATAGTCTATCGCATAATAAAAAAAACTGCGGTGACGTCACCGCATCACCTACGCACGCACGCCCGTCGTATTTCTGTCTGCAGCGTGCACCCAGTGTGTGGCGATACAACCCCTGACCTTCACTGCCGCAGTGGACCTTGTGCCCGGCCCTCCTCAATTCTCATGTAGCATTTGTGTTGGACGACGTCCACACACCAAAGTGGGTACCCGGGTAACGTAATACAATCTGCTATTAAGATGCATTCACATTGTTCGTTTATTAATTTTAATAATACATATGATGTGTATATGTAACTTCGCAGCTTGTAAATATTCATTTCAATTAAATATTATTAATTGATATTTAACAAACGAAAAATAATATTGTATGTAAAATAAAAGTTACGCCTTCATTGGCCACATGAGACAACTGAGTATGTTCTTATGAAAACCGCAGATCGAAATGAAATGAGGATTGAAATAAAATATTGAATTTTATAAATTTAAACCCACTTGTATAAATATAAGGAAAGGTGACCATTCCGAGCGCGCCACGACGACAGCGCCCGGACGGACGTGGGCGAGCGCTCGTCTCTCTCATTTGCGCACGATTTTATATCACCATATGCTCACACCTTGCCATTGAAAGTTTAATTTTATTACCTTGCAACAAGGATCACTTTACCGTGAGGTTGTCTACATCGCTCGTTCGCAATACACCCTCGCGCCCGTTACGAGAGGGTGACAGGGTAGATAATAATGCAATTACTTACTAAAAATTGTACGCGAGTAGAATATGGAGGGTGCGTATTGATAAAGTTAAATTGCGGAGTTGAATGGTAAACAAACTGGCTGACAAAGAATATTATGAGGTGTGGTATACTAACCTTTGTGATTTTGAACATTTGTCATAGAGAAGTGTCATTTAAAAATAGAACACAAAATTTTATACCACCGATACTGTGTGCTAGGTAGACTGTTTCATTATTGTATGCGGATACGAGGTTACCACTATTTCCAAAATATATTCTGAAATGTATTACTGTTAAATGTTCTATAAATGTCTGAGTACGAATGTGCATGATAAAAATGATGTTCCACCTGAATATACTTATGCGTGGTTTTTGAGAATAGTTTCGGATGTATTGAGACACCTCTTCATAGGTGCTTGTTGGTCGCAACCGGAACACCGATCCCAGACACACCGTTTAAGGTATCCCGAACACATATGGTACAAGAATTTAATTATACAATATTTATATTTACTGGTATCAAAGTAACACCAGTACACATTCAGTAAACTAACCACAATCATACTGGCGGTATGTGTTTCCCTTTTAAAAATGAAATAACTTCTTTTAGAGTAAATTAATATAATACGTATATAGCGGGGTCGTGCTCTGAAAAGCTTCGGTGATGCTTTTAATGAATATTGTTTTCCAACGTGAAAGGACGCATACGCTGAAAAACATTAATTAATATAAAATTGCACACACTTTGTCGTGTTTTGTTCTTGACTCTTTAATAATAAAAAATAAAATATATGAAATACTTTATTACTTTCTCGTAGACGACGGTAACAGAGTAATGTAGTAATATAATTAGTTCCTTGATGAGAACATACTGTTGTTGTTGCTGCAAGACAGCAATACCATCGGCCATTTTATTGTTGCGTTATTTTGCATACGATTCTCGTCGTATGATGATAATTTATAGACAATAGTACTAATCTTTCAAGTCTGACGACAGTATAGTGAGCTATTCACTCGAGCTCTCATTAGTTGAATAACAATTGTACCACTATTGTATAATATTTATATATTGTACCACTAGACACCAGGTTAAGGGTTAGTTTCATTGTAACTTTCTCGTAGTAGACGATTATTAAACGTAAAAACCCGACTGACCCTTTGTTTCCGTGATTAGCGATCCTGACTGCTGAGCGGAGTGTCGCATGTTCGATCCCCACCTGGTATAAATGTTTTTACGATGAGCTACAAGTATTTGTTGTATGTGGTTGTAAGCGCATCTACACAAGTATAATTGCCTTAGCGCGCCCAGTTTGAGTTCAAATTATTCTTGTTCAATGGTGTCCGACGACTCCTATTCATCTGTTATCGTTTATTTATTATTTATTGTACTAAATTAGTGATTTCATTAAGTAGCGTTTTCCTTATATCCAGTGATGAACGACACCCGTATACTTTTCGTAGCAGTGATCTTTAAGGGGGGCTCGTTCACATGATGTATCAATATTAGCGCCAATATTAATGGTGAATTAAAAATGTGACCGAGTCCTTATTAACAGCCAACATGACGCTGATCTCCATACGATAACAACCAATATGACATTGGACAAACGTAACAAGACCATAGTCTAACCGGATGAAAACCTCCCGTCCCTCATCGAAACACCCCGTCACTAGTACCGTACTGGACTTTTTATATATATTACATTACGATTATAAAGTTTTATAATCTATCGGCCACTTTGTTTATACCTTTGCTACGCTACTTGTAATTACCGATTAGTCACGACGAGCGACGACTGTACCGATTAGTCACTGGTCGAGTATTTGCTTTGGAAAAAGTGCCTTATCTGTGTTCGCGTATTTTTAACACTACTCGTCGTTGTTTGTCGCGCACTTTGCCGGTTGGCTGATCGCATGCTTGTTATATTTTATTTAATCTCTTTTATTTTAACGCTCGGCGTGAGTGGATGGTGTTTAATTTAACCTAGCCGCTTTTTCCTATAACTTAACCATGCCATAGCTATTTCTTATGGTTATATAGAATTCTCATGCAATGTTACCATTTGATATAAGCAATTTAATTATAACTCTCTGGTATAGTAATTAACTAATTACTTCTCGGCTGTTGTAGGGTAGAGAGGGCTAGTCCGCTTGTGTCGATATGTCTCTGCGTTTGACACCAACCAGGTATTCATAAGTTTATAGTATGGTCTGTAGGAAATTAGCTGTGTATCTGTGTGTCTGTAATGACACAGGATCTGTCTAGTTCAGATGCGTGAATGCGTAACCATGCGTGAGTTGTGTCAAGATTATCTAGAAGATTTTAGATAACGCTTACAACAAGAAAAGAACTTGTAACTTGGACTGTTGTGTTCACCGCGTTTCGACCGTTACAGCTGCCGGCGCGTGTTCCCGCGCGCCATCATCCCACGATCTCGCCCACTACCGCCAGCGTCGGCCACGCTCCGCCGCCTCGACCAGCCACTGACCACTGCAACCCAACAACTGTCCTCGCCTACACGAGGCCGTGATAATACCGTCTTCTAACCATTACGTTTTGACCCTTTTTGTTAATGTAGCGTTGTACAATGAGCGATTATATTGGCTAAGCTTGTCACAGGAGAGTGTTCGAGAAGGGTCTTTTAAATAATACTCTAGAATGTTCGATGTTTTGCAATGAATCGTTGTGTTGCTGTCGTCATTGTATTAGTATTGTCTTTAACAATTGTCTCCACATTGTAGAACAATGAAAGACTCAATTTATAGTGTCTATTGTTTTTACATAATATGTTTAGTGTACAACCTCTTAATGTAGGGTGAAAAATATCTGTCTATTCATCGAGTTCTTGATCTATTTATCAATCAATCTATAAGTTAGATACATTTTTACGTAGTGCATAGCAATTTAACATTGAGCGTTTCAACAAATGAAAAATACCAACAATAGGTTTAATTACATTGCTTTGCTTTCTTCATATTAATCTAGCTTCATCTAGAGTTTTCTTCGTAATCCTGTTCGGCGCTTGCCAACGAAGTTTCTATTTGTTTTGTTTGACCACGTACTTACTTGTGAAGGCACTCTTTGTAACTCATCACTTTGCGCGATGAAAGTCGAGGCTACTAGTGTTTGTTAGATTACAATGAGTACCTTGCAAAATACTTTGTCGTTATTAATATGAGATAAGATATATTTCAGACAGCTTTGATGACGAAGTCGCAAGTGTCCGGGACCGGTGTGCACCTGTCTCTACCCACATGTATACATGGACGCATATTGCTATTTTACGAAAATTATATATCAAATATTGACCGTTTATTTTGTGGTATTATTGAAATAAGATATATTTAAGTAAGTTTATATGCTCCGGCATTCTTTATATGAGAAGTGTGACGTTGGCTGCCGTCAAGCTGCCGATTGAGTGGTGTGAGTCATCGGGTGGGGACATTGCTTAGGCCATATTTAAATAAATTATATCGCAGTAACATTAATTGTTCCGACATTCGTCACATCAGCAGTGGAATGTTAGCAATGCAGAGCTTAAGTGACGTGGAATAGGTGCCTGGTCACTAGACATATCGTCCTACTCGTACATGTGATACAGTTGTATCTAACATTCAGTTTGCACGACCATACCGCGGCCTTCGAGCGGCCGGCTGACGTCCGCTTGTATAGTCGAGTGTGGAAATAGGTTTATTGGAAAAAGGATTAGTTTATCTGATAGTGGCATTAACGCAATTGTGGCGGAAGTTTGTCCTATCATCTCTTTGATATAAAAGTATCAAAAGAACATTCGAGAATAGATTTACTACGTGCGAAGCTTAGGTCGTTGCCCTCTGTCAAAGTTGTGTTGTTCTCGACGAAATTGCTACGAAACAAATAATTATGCTGTCTGTACTTCGGTTGTACTTTTTAACGTAGGTATCCTTTCAGAATGTGAAGAGAAGTTTAGGTTTTTATTTATAAGAGTTTTTAATGCGAGTTTTCAAACTGATCAAGTCTCTTAGAGAACACTGAGCCTTGTCTGTGCCACGGCGTCGCGAAAGCGTCTGACAGTTCTCACAACGGGTTTCGCTTATTCAACTATGTGTCGGTTGTTGTTGTTGTGAAGATGACAGTTTGTAGGGTCCTTTATAAATCAAATAAAAACGTGACATCACGCCTGTCATCCCAGAAGGGTAGACAGAGGAGTGTAATTCACAACCACGTTTCACCAGTTGCGTTTACGTCCCCCTATGGAATAGGCGGTGAGCCTATTGTCATATACCGGGCACACCCAGCCTCCAAGTCTATACCAGAAAATCAAAATTAGAAAAACTTTCTGGTGCCCGACCCGGGAATCGAACCCGGGACCTCCTGATCGACAGTCGTACTTACAACCAACACGACCCACGCGGCAGTCATAAATCAAATATCATTCTATATGTTAAACGATGGAACTACAGAAGGATGTGATGATAATGATGTTAAAGATAAAGTTTACTTCAGGTTTGAAACGATTTTAAAAATGAGGAACTCTATATAGGCGATTGATTTCATATTAAAACATAGACTATGTAAATCATTCCGTTTTTTATATAAACCTGTATGACTTCTTATACGCGTTAACTTCTTTATATGAGTTTACTGAAGAATGAGGCTTCTAAAGAAGGGTGACCTGTTGTGTAACAACTAAAACACTAACAATGGCTATTACAAAATCATAATAAAATGTTATAATAATTGTATCAATAATTGAGAACCCACTCACGAATACATATTATTATCACTAATAATTAAACTATAATTTTCCCAAAGCCAATACTAATTATCAATAAATTATATGTACGGAGTTGGAATACCACGCGCACGGCTAATCGATTCGCGCTGACATGGGTTTTATTATTAAGGTTGCCACACACGGAATTTTAACGTATGTTTATAGCATGGCGTATATACGCTCCAGTGACTGCACACGCAGCTACAATATACAAATAGGTCTTGCTTACGTTGTCAACATATGCGGACCGATATTAGCAAGATATTTCTCTGTTCAGCGAGAAATGACATTGCCTAGTTGCGTAGTGACCACAGAGATATATAATGAACCCGAGATATTGTCTGTAGTAGATCGCTACAGTTACAGTACAATATTGTAACACGATTTATCATTTTGGTCGTGTTGGTTGCAAGTGCGACTACCGATCAGGAGGTTCCGGTTTCAATTCCCGGGTCGAACACTAAAAAAAAAACTGATTTAGATTTTCTAGTAGTGGTTCGAAGTCGGGATATGTGTCCGATGCTTGGCAATAGGTTCACCACCTATTCCATAGTGGAACGTAAACGTAACCGGTGAAACGTAAGAGGGTTCTGCATTCCTCTGCCTACCTCTTCGGGGATTACAGGCGTGAAGTTGCGTTTTTTTCCGTATTTTGCTAGTGCGAGTTTAAGTTTTTTTTAGACATAGGGTTCAACTGGCTTTGAAGAATAGGTAGCGACGAGAATTGCACAATTTACTTCACACAATCTTATTTTTACGTTAAGTAACTATTCAACACATGGCACCGTGTTTCAATTTTAAATATTTCATGCTCTTGTCTTAATTGAATTTTAGATAAATCTGTATAGAACATATATGAAACTAATATAATAAACTAGTCATTAATTGTTAAGCGGTCCGAAGTTTGCCGGATCAGCTAATATTAATATAATTTAAAGCTGCGTCTGAAATAACCTTTATCTGGACCTTAATTCATAATTATGGCTGTGTTTTGGCGGTTGAATGTTTTGTCTCTTTCATCTCCATATCAAATACGTTACTAGGGAGCGAGACGGGAATACATAGAAAAACATGCGTACGTAACGTTACATACTGTATGTTTGTTTGTTACTGGCATTTGTAGTATGCCGTTAGTGCTGCAGAAATTGGTTTTTCATTAATCATGTATAAATTTAGAGGTGAGGCCTTTAAAAAATGTTTCCTTTCAAAACATTTACCTTACTTGCGTTAAAGGAAATCATGTCAGTTTTAAGAGGTTCAACTGTTGTACTATGTGTCGTTTGCGACGAACATGATGGAGTCAAATTTTTAGGTGTCACAAAGACACGCATGTGTCAGAAGGATGCGAAAGAATGTATTTTAACTTTTTTTGTAACAAACTATGCAGCTACATAGCTATGCAGGAAACACGTTTAACACTGTGTCCATACAACTCTCAGCATTGTAACTGCACGCTAGCTGAAGAATTGCAGTTGAGGCGTTGCTTTTGTGCGCTGAACGGACAACTGCGATATAAGTGACCGAGAGTCGGACGTGAGGTTTGATACATACCTAGAGACTTTGTTACGAAACGACCGTCTTTTTATTTCTATTCACGAGAGGGTTGTCTGTATGTTACTAAACCTACATTACTTCTGATTTTCTCCTTGTACTCACAAAATAATAAGAACTTATCAAATTTGTTGTTTTAGATACTTGAAGTTCTCCTTGATTTTGTCGGTCCAAAATATGAGTTTTCTGACTGTATATGCATAATATTTTTTTATGATCAACTTTTATCAAACCAGATTGCACCGCCTTTATTTGAGATAAATTTTATACTGCCTTGTCTAAAAGATGTATCAAGGTAATAGTTCAATATGCTATGTCTATGATCCTCATAAATAATGTACCGTGGAAAGATTGTCAGGATAGATACAGTTTTAACCGTAAGATTCTTAGTTTCCATTGTGTGTGGTCGCAGCGCTGTGGGAGGAGCAGGAGGCGCCGGAGTACGACATCGACACGGAGGACGAGAGGTGGCTCAAGCAGCAGAGACATCCGGAGCTCACGGGTAACGGCCACAGCATCTTTTATGGATTTCACCTCGGGTTGCTCTGTGTTGTGTAGTTCGTGTACGAAACATTATATATGTATAGGAAATTTAATATAAAATCGTAAGTAATATGATATCTTCTGCTATTATTTGTGAATGTACATCAGCACTCATACCTTTTGAATTAAAGTTAACTCTTAAAGTAAACTGAGCTCAGTTAATATGAGTGATTTTTAAGTACTATTACTAGGTGCAGGGAGCGCAAATCGAACTTGAATCTTTCATGAAATCGGTTATTGACTCGTATAAATTGAAGAGGCGTACCAGCGCGGTGCACCGACAGTTTGCTCTACATCAGTGACGGTGTACGAGTACGCGTCCCCCCCACTCGCGCTCCGACGGATGGGCTCATTGAGCATGTGACGAGTCTCGTGTGGTCATGTCTTAATAATAGTTTGTTTGATTGATTACACTGGCAATACTCAATAGGAGCATTGTGCAAAATCGATTTTGCACGATGCACTTGTTGAGTGCACTTGAGAGACCACTTGGGGGGGCCCAAAACTTATAAATCGCTCCAGACTACCCGAACTAAAAGTCACTCGGTGATTGATCAGATCGTTCTCCCTGTCCCCGTTGCAGAGCTAAAGTTCGAACAGATGATGGACAAGCTGGAGCGGTGCTCGGGGCAGACGGTGGTCACGCTGAACGAGGCGAAGCTGCTGCTGGAGAGGAACGACGACCTGGTCATCGCCGTGTACGACTACTGGCTCAACAAGCGGCTCATCACTGTTAGTTTTGTAGTCTGACATACGTGTATATCTCCGAATCCGGTCGTGTGGACGGTGCGGCGAGCTGTGGCCCGTCCTCCTCGATCCCTGCGGTCCAGCTTGGGGCTTACGGACAACGATCCCTGTTTGGGGCAAGGAGGGCTTGTCCAGCTGCGGACTGGGGCAGGCTTGTGATGGTGATAATGATGTATTAATAAGTAACACTTGCCGTTTTACAATCTGCTCAGATGTGACGTCACTCGCTAGTTAATGTCGCGGGCAAGTTCTTGCGCGAAAGCAAAACCGCCGCCGAACTGAAAATACTTTATAATGCAACATTGTAGGATATTAAATGTTAAAATAATAGTAAATTTAAAATTTGGCAATATTTTGATATTGATAACTTTCTGTTCAAGTGAGACGCCATTGTCCACAGCAACATCCGCTGGTCCTGTCCGTGAAGACGGACAGCCGTCCCGGCCAGTCCACCAACAACCCGTACCTGGCGTTCCGGCGGCGCACGGAGAAGATGCAGACCAGAAAGAACAGGTGAGAGCACGTCCTGGGAAATTGTTCCGCGTGTCGCCAACCAGAGGTATGTCCACAATACTTTATATGTTAGCCATTGAGTTTCCTTGAACATTTTTAATAAAAGTTAAAGTATTCCCCTTTTTGAAGTTCATTCTATCTTTTGCTCAAAATATTCCTCAATTTCTGAGTTAAGCATATATTATTACAATAGTGCGTACATTATTGTCAAAAATCACAGAAAATTCTATCAGGCACTTTTTTCATTATCTATCCATACTACATAAATAAAATATCTGACAAAACTTGTTACAAGAACGGACGCGCGTAACGGAAGTGTTTGCGACTTCTTCAGTGTCTTGGTTCGGAAAAAGGTTTTCTTCTCGTGAAATAATCACAATGTGCCGCTGAATTAATGTCAATCAAACTTTTCGACGCGAACTTTCCTCCCCCTTACAGTGCGAGTGAATTTACAAACAATTGCGTAATTACTCCATGAAGCGAACGCGATTCGTGAACAGAACTAATATATTTGGTTAATGAAGTCTATAGAGGGTTCATGAATATTATATCCAATATGTTAGCGAAAATTCCCAAAACGAACATGCGTCACCAATCGCACCATTTAAAAGAAGTTGCCGACTATTATTCGTTAAGGAGCAATCCTACAAAATGGTATATCGTGTCTTTCAGGAAAAACGACGAGAGCTCCTACGAGAAGATGTTGAAGTTGCGGCGGGACCTGGCGCGCGCGCTCACGCTGCTGGAGCTGGTGGCGCGCCGCGAGAAGGCCAAGCGCGACCTGGTGCGCCTCACGCTGCTGCTCACCGACCGCCGCTACGTCGCCGGGGACTTCGCCAACCAGCTGCTGCCGGAGCTGCCGCCCAGGTGACGCCCCGTCCGGCGACAATCTGCTCATGACGACGGCGATGCGCTTCAGTGCGCCACTCCGTCGCGAAGTGTTCATCATGGTCGAGCTTGTGGCCAGTTCGTTTGCGAAATCTTTTAAAATGAGTTCTGACACGATGTGAAGATGGACGAAAACACCCGTGGGAATATGCCACTAGTGATTTAGACTGCCATTGCCAATTTAGATGGCGGATTACTGGTAACCTGTAACCTTAATAAATGTATAAGTGGTCTATTTAAGGATTTTAAGTAAATACACTACCGACTTACCCTTACCGCCCAAGACGTATACCGTTAACCAAACGTTATACAGGGAAACTAATAATTTTGTTAAAGTGCATAATACTCTATATTGGGGATATTCCCAATTATTCTTTTTACCCACCATAAATTGCGGGACAGTTTGAAGTCTAAATGGTATGAGCGTGGTGGTGATGGACGTCCGTCCCGCAGGCCGCAGTACCCGGCCGTGGCCGTGGCGGCGGCGCCCTTCCGGCGCGAGCCCTTCGCCGCGCAGCAGTACGCGCCGCGCGCGCCGCCCGCGCCGCTCGACCAGCCGCGACAGGTGCTCCCGCGACCACACGTCACCTACACTCGTCACCACCACTTAACACCTCAACCGCCACCTATTACATACCACCACCATAACATACCACCACCATAACATACCTCCAACATGATTTACCACCACCATCACATACCATTATTATCCCCTGCCATTACCATTTTCTCCTAACATTACCATCTTCACCTACCTTTACTACCTTCTCTGACTTCTTACCACTACCACTCACCAATTCCACCGTCTCTTAATCTATTGTATTAATGTTTCCAGCGCGAGAAGCGACCTTACAAGCGACGGAAGCACAGGCACCACACGGTCGGACCCACGCCGGGGCTGAGAGGTAGGATTTGCTCACTATTTTACGTCAATTCATTTAAAACTTTTTAAGAAAGTTTAATGAGATATGTTAAATTTGCATACATGACAACATGTTAAAATTGTTTATTTCATCCCTCAACTATCTTGATTAAATTAGTACAGCAGGATGTAAGCTCTCAGGACGCGGACACAAGGCATCGAGTGCCGCGTCTCCGGACGCTCAGTGCGCCTGACCCGTGCCTGACCCGCGCCTGACCCGTGCCTGACCCGTGCTTGACCCGTGCCTGATGCGTGCTTGCAGAGCCCGGCGCCGGCTCGTCGTCCGACGACGACGCCGCGCGCGCCGACGCGCCGCCGCCCGACGACGGGCCCTTCGCCTTCAGGAGGAAGCCCGGCTGTTATTACGAAATGGTAACTGTTCGCCTTCCGTGTCTCAGGCCCCGGTATAGGTCGAGCTGTGCACTGCACTCCCACGTCGCGCCGGTTACGTTTACGGCCCGCTCGGGAGTAGGTGGTGAGCCTGTTGCCGTGCGTCGGGCACATCTCCAGACTCCGAGCCTTTGTTAGAAAATCAACATTAAGAACAATCCCATACTGGTTGACCTGGGATTGGAACCCAGGTCCTTCCGGACGGTAGTCCCGTTTATTTAACAGTTGCGGGTTTTTTTATGTGTATGTAAAGCGTGGTGTGATTTATCAAGTAGAAT
This sequence comes from Mysoria ambigua, assembly GCA_018245875.1. Lineage (NCBI taxonomy): Eukaryota > Metazoa > Arthropoda > Insecta > Lepidoptera > Hesperiidae > Mysoria > Mysoria ambigua. The sequence goes on along the minus strand of DWEI01000002.1, from coordinate 39,608 downwards.
AAAAACATTTCATGTATTATACACATAACACTTACCATATTTGAACGTAATTGTTTTAATAGCAGACGTTGACATTTGTGTACATAACGCTGTCACGTTGCCGCAGCCCACGTCCACGCTGTGCGGCGACCCCGTGGGCCCCGACGGTGCCGGCGAGCAGGGTCTGTTCGAGCACGAGTTGGATACACGGCACAGGTGAGCGGTCCGTTGTACAACACATACATAATGTCTCATTGTTATAGTTCAATGTTGATTCGCGTTCGTTTTTTTAAATTGATAAAACTTCAGCCACTCTATAAAAATATATAGGGACGAACCGACGACTACATGACATATGATCTAAAATTCTAAACGGTTCTACTACATGAGCAATTCGCACAGTCCCACGATACGCACGATGTGAGAGTGGTATGAGGAGTAAGCGAACGCGCGGGCGCGCAGGTACACGCTGACGTCGCTGAGCTGCCCCTACCCGCGCTGCGTGGGCTTCGCGCGGCGCCGCGCGTGCCGCGGCGGGCGCGTGGCGCTGGACCGCCGCGCCACGCCGCTCGACGAGCTGTGGCGCGCGCTGCCCTTCGCGCCGCCGCACGCGCGCGCCACCCGCGCGCTGCGCCTCGAGGAGGTACGCGCCGTCGCACGCACGCACACATACACTTACACATACATAGACTAACAAATATCCGCGCACACCTGCGTACGGCACACCCACTAAGTAGAACTGAAAACTCAATTCGAGTAGTTAGAATTAGCACTTTGGGCACTAAAGAGGCATGTACATAAATTTGTGATTTTTTTTTTGTATTTTTGCTGTGTGTCATTATCTGTATAATCACTAATTATGACATATTTAAATAAATTGTGATATTTATATACTTATTTTATTTTTTTTCGTTGTTAATGAATATAATTTTCACAATATGTTATGTAATAAAATTATTATAAAAACCATATATTACAACAGAACATTTACCTAAACCAAAGTTATTTCTTTATTAGTTGTTTAATTATATTGTATTGTTTTATTAATAATATCTTAAGCTTCCATGTCGATTATTAGCAAAAAAAAAAATTACAAATTTGTTTGCCATATTTCGTAACAGTTGCCATTTTGACATAACATTAAATTTTAAAAAACAAGTAAATACTCATAATAATAATGTCGTCCTCAGGTGGAACTGGAGACAAAACCACATCGAACGCCCAAAGAGATGACGCGGGACTATCACACGGGAGGGAAGTATCCGTGGCGGCACGCCTTCAGGCGCCACCTGGCCAAGCACCCGCAGCTGTGGGTCGACATGGACGAGGCGGACGAAGCCAAGCTGGACGTCGACGACATCAAAGCGGACGTCGATGACGTCAAATCCGATGTGGACTTTAAATTGGCAGACAATGATGTTCGATTGGAACACAACGAGCTGAAACTGAGCTCAGATGATCTCAAACTTAGCCCAGATGAGATCAAACTAAGCCCAGATGAGCTCAAGCTGGGCTCAGATGAACTTAAACTGGGCCAGGATGAGTTCAAACTCGGCCAGGATGGGCTTAAACTAAGCCAGGACGAGTTCAACCTGAGCGGGGTTCAATCGAAACTCGTCGCAACAGACCTAGGACTGGATGTGAAATCTGAACCAGTGTTAATAGACAGTGATGATATAAAGCTTTCGGAAGAGAGCAACATGTTACCAAACGATAAGTGCAGTGTTCAAAGTGATATTAGTGTTAGTGCAAGACTTATAGACAGTGTTGTGAGGGAGAACCTTGACAGGGTGATGAGGAAGAGGTCGTGGAGCGGCTGCAGCGACAGCAGCTACGACTCGGACGAGAGTCTGTACCCCGTGGAGCGGGAGTTTGAGAAGTTTTTTAACGAGGTTCAGAAGAAATGGTGAGTTGACTGGCCTAATCGACGTACAATAATAGTGTTGATTAATACAAATTACAGAATAAATTAACTAAAGCATCATATTCATAAGTAGAATAATATATTTCTTTATTTGATAAAAAAGAATATATCACTCAGGAATTTAAATAGGATCAATTTTTTTCATTGCTTATTTGTAAAAAGTTTCATCGTCAAATGACTGGTAAGAATTATAACATTTAAAAATATATCTTCCTTCCATTATCTATTGATCTAAGAATTTAAATTGTGCAGGTTACATTTCCGGCCGAAAACTCCTCCTCCATCACCTCCACACACCGAAGAACCGTCGGAGGACTTTTTCCCCCTGGACAATGACACTCCGATCTCCGTCGAACTACGGTTAGACCCCCCGTCGGGGGTGTTAGATACGTTCACCACGTCGGAGTTCACCCTGGGCGGGTTGTTCGACAGTAGTATGAACTCGGAAATGGATATCAGCGGCGGCAGTCTCGATATCAGCGGAGAAGACTTAATGACGGATAACTTCACCGGTCTGACCGACGCCCAAGTCGAAAGTATTCTGTCTGAAACGGATCTCAAAGCGCTGGCGGACGTCGAGGACGACAAAAAAAGCGCGATAGGAGAGGATATTCTAGAAGAACTAGTGAAGACCGTAGACGGGAAAGATTCTTTTTTATCACACGGCCAGGGCTCGGATGGGCGCGCCAGCTCTGGCCCGAGGAGGAGGCGGCGGGAGGCGCGCGGCTGCAGCGCCGTGCGCGTGACGGCCGCGCCGCGGGAGCAAGTGTACGTCGAGGCGGCGCCTGAGCGCGCCCGCGCCGCGCCGCCGCGCGCGCCCGCCGCGCCCGCGCCCGTGCCGCCCAGCGACATCATCGTGGAGGAGGTGCACGACGCGCCGCACGCGCCTCCAGCGCCGCAAGCGCCGCAAGTGGCGCACGCGCCGCCCGAGCGCCGCCGCGCCGAGCCCGCCGAGGAGCCGCCGCCGCACGCCGTGCAGCTGAAGGCGGTGCACGCCAAGCACTCGCCGCTCAAGAAGCACATCATCACGTCGGCCGCGCACCGCCGCGACGCGCCGCCCGCGCACCTCGTTGCCGTCTCCGTCTCCGACACGCTCAAGGTGGGTTTTTCGTCAGCGTTACTACAGGATGTGGACGACCTCCCCTAAGATATTTATTTTTACCGTAATCTGTTGTCTAGCTAAATTGTAAATACAGTATCCATGTAATTTGTAGGTGCGACTCCAGAACCAGGCGGTGGGCGCCGCTGCCGGCGGCCAGGGCACGGTGGTCGGGCTGCTGCAGAACGGCCCGCTCGCCACCGTGCTGCCCTCCACGGTGCAGCACGGCACGCAAATACACGCGCCGCCTAAGCTCAGCGGTTGGTCCACTCTAATTATTTATTAAGACCATTTCGCTTATACTAAACGGTTCATACTTTTACGGTTACAAAATTGTCTATGCATACTATGGCACTTACTATTTAAAATACTGCAAAATTTATCTTAAAGATATTCAACAGACAGGTCGTAATGGTAAATGATAGTGTGAATGTAATATTATAATTATTATAATATTATTATTCCTGTTTCAGTGGGAACCGCAACAGTGGCCAGTGTGTCGAGCGTGGTAACTGCGGGTGGCGCCACCGTAGTGTCAGCCGGCAACATGGCGAACATTGGAAGTGTTGCCAACATGGTCAGCGTACCCAACATGGCCAGCGTGGCAAACATCGCCAGCGTGGCCAACATCACGAGCGTGGCCAACATTACCAACATGGCCAACGTTACCAATGCCACACGTCGTGTTAGCGCACCTCTAGTACAATTAGCGCCGGCCTCCTTGACGCATAAACCTTTACAATTACACCATCATCCGGTGGTGGTCACCCCGCAGCTGCATCACGTACCACCTAACAAATTAAAAGTTTTGCACGCGCACACGTTAACACACTCCCAGAGAGCTCAACTGTTGGCCCAAAACAGGTCAATAGCACAGCTTTCCTCTGTAGTGTCCCTGGCAGCAATCGGTGATAACAAGCCCCCGGCCGCACTACTTAAAACAGCCCCGGGTTCAGTGGCACAATTCTTTGAAATCAAGGGCGGACAACTAGGCAAGGGGCCCCACTTAGTCAACGTGCTCCGACAACCGCCTCCGGTGAAAGCGACAGTAGCGAGATTGGATTTCAACGACGCTAAGAAACGTCAGGTCGTGCTCGACGGTTCGGCGCTCAAGGGCAACATGGCGGCGGCCGCGCGTCCTCACCGGGTCAGCGTCAGCTTGGACGGCCGGCAGATCGTGCGCGCGGCCATGCCGGCCGTGCGCGCGCCGCACGTCCGGCATCAGATACAACTTAAAAATAGGACAGTGCAAGTCGCTGCGCCCATACCCAGGAGTTCCTCGGAACCATCTACTTCCATCACCATAGCGCCACCCAAAACTGCCTCTATACCGAGCTCTGTGGTGGCGAATTTGCTGCAAAAGAACGTCCAGCTGCCCAAGGGTCAGAAGATAGCGATATCAGGTCCCGGCGGGCAAGCGCTGTCGGCGAACGTACAAGCGATTGCATTCACTACGGCGCAATTGAAAGCGAGGCAGGGCAGGCTGATCACTCAGCCGCGGCCCACGCCCGTTGCGTGAGTATAGTTTTATTTATTTTTAATATAAGTGGACGAATGAGGATTCGATATTTGATAAGAAAATAAAATATACTTGTTTTTAATGCACTTTGCATTTCTCGTTGAAATAATACTTAATAGGGAATATCTTAATTTTTTTATGTAAACTGTAGTTTTAGCTCAAAAGTATGTAACAATGATTGTTTGTTAAAAGTTATTGAATAAATAATAATGTATTATAAATAATAACATTTCTGCTTTTAATCGACAGAGAGATAGTGGATGCGTCCACGGCGCCCGTGGCTACATCTTCAAACTCCACGCCGGCGCTCGCGGAGGCGGGCGACGACACGGCGGTGCGGCGGCGGACCGCCGACACGCTGCCCATGGAGGTCACGTGACGCCGCGAGCGCCCGCCCCCCACACGTGACATGAACGATGCTGCGGACGACCTCGCGCTCAGTAGTGACAATGACCGTGAAGTGAGAGACTGCCCGCGCGACGCTAGTGCCGGCTCCGAAGTGACTAGTGAGAGCGGTGCGCCGAACATACATAGCAATAGATTAATCCAAGGTGATGACCACTCCGACCACAGTGAAATAGATTATCCGCGCCATACAACTAATAATGATGTCTATGATAGTGATAATGTGTATACTGCTGATTACGAACCGAAAATTAGCGACCGAGGAAGTAGGAGTGAATACATTGTAGCTTTTGATGATATTTGTGTTAAAATGAAAACTTACTGCCACATATATGACACTTGTAGTAGCGATGACAACAATTCTCAATTTGATATTGAAAAAACCACACCACTTATCCAAAACGATAATATCTGTCCAAGTGAAAGTGTTGAGGAAAAAATAATTGTTAAACCCGTATCGAATGACATATGTGACGATACAAACAATTACACGAGAGAAACAGTTATTAGTTACAGCGGTAGTTGCTCCATAGAGAATACTGTTAATTGTACATCGAACAATTCCGATGAAAAATTTGGTAATGACGATATCGATAACGGATCATATAATTTAAGAAATACTGACAATCTTATGAGTCAAGGTGTTATTATTTTTCCCAATAATAGCCACAACGCAAATTATAAAAGCTGTTCTCTATCAAACCAAAATATCGATCCAAATTTAATGAATGAAGAAGGGGGCGCTAATGAAGAAGGTTCTTCGTATAAAGATCGTTCTGAAGTCGATAACCGTTATGGCACAAGTAATAGTAATAGTTATAATATATACGATACTCATGCTAACGTTAATAATGACTTTAATCTAATTGCGCCCGACAAAATTACCAGCAATAGTAAAGGAACGGTAGAATTAGCTAATAATATGCTTAGGTCAATATCACCCAATGCATCTAAATCAGTGGACAAGAATACTAAAGTTTGTCCATCTACTTACGTTACTAGTGAAAGCGGCTGCTCTGATACTAACTTTAAAATGAATACTAATGTTGAAGAAGCATCCAACGAAAACACAGACATGTTAGGGATGCGCCAGAGCGTCATTAGATCAGAATTTTCTAATGTTTCAAAATTCTTTGAGAAAAAGGACGTCATTCTCGCTACCAGCGACACAAGTAATGACGAGAGTCCTGATGATTTAGCTAAAGATGGCCAATATTTCGAAGGGGATACGGATGACAGTGATTTAGAAAGTAAAAAAAGAATTAGAAAATTCACAATGTTAGCATGCGAACGGCGCATGCGAAATTCAAAGAAAAAGTTTCAAGCCACTTCTCTATCAGCGCAATCGGTAAAAGGAATAAAAACCACTGATATAGTAAAGGATCGGAAAGATGTTTCTGGATCTAAAGTCGTAAAAACATCAGATGGTAGTGATGTGCAAATAAATTTTGATGGATTAACGCCATCAATCATAATATCAAAAGAAGATATTAAAAATACGCCTTCTGTTCAATCTCATGTAGTAAATCAAGAATATTCGACGCTTAACGTAACACCAGAAGTTAGATTAATAAAGGTCGTCCAATACATAATAAAAGAATTTCACCACCTCGATTGTGCCGATGATAATTATTGTCTCAGACTTAGACGTGTCGGAAAAAGTAACTATGCTGAAGTTATACAAACTCACGAAGTTATTAACAAAGACTCTAGCATGATATCATGTAATAATAAAATACAATCCGAAAACACGGAAAGCAAGGAAAAATTGTTAGTCATGAATAACAACATACAAAACATTGAAACTATTAAAATCGATGAAACCGCAACACGAAGTAGCAGTAACGGTGGCAATGGTGAAAAGTCAATAAGTCAATCAAGACGTAAGAGAAAGCTATATACCCAATGGGTTAATAATGTAGATAAAGTCAAATTGGGAACTCAAAACCATATGAAGGAAAAGCAGGGAAATAAATCTGCTAGTAATTCTATTATCGAAACGATAAATATAGGCGATACTGATTCCGAATCGGAAATAACAAAAGCTAGTAAAGAAGACATAAATACAGTTCCAGTTCCGAAACCTATTATTAATAGGCAGAGTCTAAATAAAAGTAGACGTCGAGTCGCTTGTCGTAATGTACTGTCAAGGCAGTCTAAAATGTTCTCAATTCCAAAACCACTACACAATCCTTGCAATACTTATAATGACATGGATGTTATTGAGATTGAAGATAATGACGAAACTACATGCAATGCTAATGTAAATAAAGTAATAAGTTTGATTAACAATAAATCTTATACTAATAAGGATACAAGTGAAAAATATATTTTTAATCAACGTGACAGTATAGACAGTGAAAATAATATACGGATCATGGAACCAAGCCATTCAGACATTGCAAACGAAAGTTTACGATGCACAGATAAAAACCAGTTACTAGATGGTTTACCTGCTGTATTTACGTCAAATACAAACTCACAAGATAAAGTTATTTCAGAGAAAAATGTAGAAAATACTATTAAAATTGATAACATAAAAGAAGTATCAGCAGATACAAATCAGTTTCTGAAAGAAAAAGTAAAAATTAGTAATATAGCATTATATTCAGAAAATGCAGGACATTTCATGATGGAAGAAGTAAATAGAACGAATGCAATATTAGAATCAATTAATGCAGACGATCTTATAATGCAAGAAGTAAATAGCAACAATGTAACATTAGCATCAGTAAATATAGGTGATATTGGTATAGAAGAAACAAATAGCACAAATGTAACATTAGCATCAATAAATACAAATAATTTTATGATAGAAGAAATAAATAGAACTAATGCAACGTTACAATCAGAAATTGCAGACAATTTCGTTATGGAAGAAGTAAATAGCACTAATGTAACATTAAGATCAGTAAAAACAAATGATATTGGGATAGAACAAGCAAATGGCAGTAATGGACTATTAGTATCAGTAACTACTGATGATATTGTCATAAAAGAAGTAAATACCACTAATATGACACCAACAATATTAAATTCCAGTAATTTTGTAATAGAAGAAACAAATAGTACTTGTGCATCATCAGCGCCAAAAAATATAGATGATATTCTGATAGGCGAAGTTAATACCATTAATATAAATTCTGGCGATACGCATGAAAATACTTTTAATACAAATAACATCCTTCCAGATATTACTGATGAGGATTTGCTTCAACATTTGCCTGTTGGTAGGGACAATGAATTTGTTACTGAAGATGGTAAAGGTGTAAATATATCTGGCATTATTGCTATAAAAAATTTTGACGACAGAGATAGAAACAATTTCAAGCAGAATTGTGAAAAAAGTGGTGATATAAACGACAATTCCGCTCCCAAATTGGACCTTCGTATTGAAGATAAGATGAAAATATGTAAAAGTGGAAATTGTTTATCTAAAACTGAAATTCAAACAGCAAACGAAAGCACTGAACTGCAGAATTTGCTTTTTGATTTTGTTCTTGAGAGCGACAATAACAAACCAACTGGATTGTGTAATTCCCATGTCATTGACAAAAACTCCATCAATTATGTCGTTCCTAAACAACCTAATCTCAGCCAAGTGGATAATCCGAAATGTACATTGGAATATAATAATGATACAACTATTATAAAATTACTAGACGTTTATATGCTAAACAGGGAAACTGACATGGAAAATAAAGGCACTGTAAGCGGTATGGAGAAAGAGTTTGATGAGCTTGATCTTAAAGGAGACAGTAGCAGTATTAATAGTCTATTAAATTCCGAATCTGAAAAAGAAGTGGGTTTCAATTTTGATAGTGTCAATGAAATTGCTATTCAAGAAAATTTTAAAGGTAATAGTCAAAGTATCGTAATTGATGAATGCGTAGAACAGAAGACCGCTGAAAACTGTGATATCATTACTTTTGAAGAACAGCTTCTGGACCTTAATATTGATGAAACCACAAGAGATTTAACTGAAGAACATTGCAACGAATCCAGTTTCGACAAACTCAAGAAATATATTGCCAATTACCGTAACTGTATGTTTACAGAAGGGTTTTGCCACCAAACGTATTATGAACCGCAACTCGATAGTAGTGTCGCTAATAATGAAATTAGCATTGAAAATGAATTTGTTGAATACATACTGAACGATGAAACAAGAGAAATTAGTTCTCTTGCATCATCAGGATATACTAATATTACGAAGAAAATAGATTTTGAATTACCTGGAGTAAATAATGAAAATTGTGTTATCGGGGAAAACTTTATTGAACAGATGACTGGTAATCTGCAGCATGATGAAACTAATAAAACGTGTATTGATGGGGATATGAGTGAGGTAGTAATTAATGAAAGTCCCACTGACAATGATGTCGTTGCTACAGAAAATGTAATCGATGATGAAGTTCTACAAAGGTATGTGAACTGTGTAACATTTAATAATGCGACAAACCATATAGTCGCTCCGGATAGTTTATTGGAGGAAAACATCGATGTTAATGTAAATGCCGACAAATATCACGAACAAGAATCAAACAATATACAGACCTCAACTGAACATATTACTGGTAAAGACACTAGAAATAACGGAACATTGACGTTCAGTAAAGAAATTTCTGATCAGAATATAAATAATTGTGAGCATCAGATTAATGGCATTAAGATGAGTTGCAATCCCACCACACAAGCATCGAAAGTTATCAATGACGATAGTATTGATGTAGCTGTGTTTGAGGATATCGACACTGATAATTGTTTACATATGGTGTTTGCTGAAGATGAATTTCAAAATAATGTCCCAAGCGGGGGTGAATTTATCGGAACCGTTACAAATATAATTACTGCTGATAATCCGTACCAACAATTACACGTCGAAGAAAATGTCGATTTCGATAATTCGATGAGTGCCGTTGGCGATCGGACTGGACACGGTGGTCGTCGAACCGGCAGAGCTGCAGCTGCGCCGGCGATCGGACATAGTACACGTGGCGACTTCAGGGATCACTATAATTATAGTGTTTCGAAAAGAATGAAATTTTCCACCGATGCTAGTGACGACAATAATGGAAATGTCATCAATAATAGGAACAGCGAGGTTCTTGATTGTGATACGGACTTTATACAATGGGGTAACGTGAAATGTACGATCGACGAGGTGATCTACGCAGGTGATGGCGGGAGTCATGGTGTATACGATGATCGTTGCGGCCGCTCCCCGGGTCCCACGGAGGGGGTAACAGACGCGCATAGTGATGATGTAAATATGGAACATGTTGCAACGGTTACAGATGAGCAATATGATGACCTAGAGATCGCCTTAGACATGTCTAGAATCCCTGTCGAAATGGATCTCGACAGTGAAGCCCCAATGGAGTTGAGTACGAATCAAATTCAGAATAGTATCGTCGACAGCAGGCGTTACGAGAAGAATCACGACGATAAAGACATGGTTCGGAAAGATGAGGTCGATATGAGCAACGTACTGAAATTACTCGATTTATATACCCGGAAGGATGATACATGGAGAAATGATCCAGTAATCTCGACTACGGACATACAGAGCAAGAAAGATAATACAGATCTGTTCGAGGATCAGAGTGTTGTCGGAAATCAGGGGAAAAGTATGAATACAGTTTGTGTCAATACGACGAAGCCGTCGAACATGGACGCGGGCCGGCGGCGCCGCGCGCCCGCGCGCGCCGAGCTGCGCGCGCGCCCGCCGCCCGCCGCCTAGCGCGCGCCGCGCCGCCCGCCGCCGCCGCCGCCGCCGCCGCCCTAGTGCCGCCCTAGCGCCGCCGACACCTCCCGCCCCGCTTCATGTATATCTAATCAATTTGGCTTATTCTTCCACTGTAACTGAGTCCGCGATTATTTTATTCCACTGACATTTTGTCAATGTTACTTTAGCACGATTGAAAAGTGCATCGATAGATTTTAGTACCACATTGCTGAATCACATTGCTGAATCATATGTCAATCAATACTTGTTATGAAAATCAAGAAAAATTATCTCCTTAAAAATGTCGTAAGATTTTATATATCTGTATCGTGGACACAGTTCAAGTCCTTCCGTACGCTTAAATGTTTAAAATTGTGTACATTTTGTTAAAATGTTACGAAGAATTGTTGTCTATAAGTCGTTGCTGTTGTAAATGCTTGGATGTTGTACTTAAATAGAGAGTTCATAATTATTTTCCACTTTTTCAAACCACGTCTGTTAGAGAGAGGAACCTATTATACTTTCGTATTTAGAAAACTTCGGAATTCAGAAAAAATTACGGCCAGTAATCTGTACAATTTTGTTAAAAAAACAAACAAATTTTAGTCAATCCTGTTAAATGGTACATTTTTATTGGACGAAATACATTGTATCTCTTGATCTATACTCGGAGTGAGCACAGGAAGCGCCCCCCGCGCCCTCGGCGGCGGCCCGCGCGGCCTGCCGCCGGGGCTTGTCGCTAGTGCTTACTATCAGTGCTATTGAAACAGAAAATGTCAAAGCATATATGAAAATGTGATTTTGAATGGCATATATATGGCAGTCGTGATTTAAAAATAAATAAAAAATAATGTGGCGTACTGCGAAAAATTCGAACTCGCCTTAAAACCTGGCAACACTGGTGTCGTGCGTCGGACACGGGACAGTCGGGCGGGCGGTCGTACATGTACTCTCTGTACCTACTTGTGCACTCGTTAAGGCGGTCCGTCGAAGCGGGCGCTCCCCGCGGAGCTGCCGACGCGTGACGAGACCTAATAGTTACCATTCTTAGTATGTTAAACGTAGTATATGTCGCGTGCCTCGTGCGTGCGCCGCGCGCGCGCTGCGGCTGGGCGACAGTAGCGCTAGAATTAATTGTATTAGTTAATTTATTTCTGTTAACGAAACGTTATAGGAAACACTGAAACATGGCGTGTACAAGGACTACTCCGTACAGTCGAGGGCGGGAAATGTTAGCCATCGGGCCTTTTTCTCGTGTAATGATTACTACAAATTCTTTCTATGTCGTGTTTATTCATTACTACATCAAATGTATTATTATGGTGACCCTCGACTCCCTCACCTGCAGACCTGAGACTAACATTTTTTGAGTTCATGTATGGTCGTTGCACCGCTATGACGACATGAAGTCAAAGTCAAAAAAAAATTGTTTTCACCGGGGACATTGAATTTGTAAATGACCGTTAACAAAATTCCGTTTAGGGCAACGACATGTGGATAAAACATTTCACAGCAAAAAAAAAACACTTCAGAGTAATGGAAGTCAAATGTTTTTGTTTATAAAAATATAACAGCCATCACTTGCAATGTGAAATAATACAGTATTACCCAAAAAATGGTGGCGCTTGAATTTGTTCTGTTCATACAAAAATGTTCTGGACAGTAATTATACATATGAATACAGTAATGATTAAGCTAATAATGTTTAAATGTTGGGACATCATGTAGTGTGTTCAAATTGCAAGTGTGTTGCGATACAGCGAGCGGTGTGGGCCGCGGCCGCGGGCGACACGACACAGAAAATTGTCTCTTATCGTGAGCGTCGTAGAGTCCAAATTTCTCATCGTCCACCACGCGGGGTGGCCGTGGAGCTAATGTGTAATACTAATTATAATTATGGTCCATATATATATAGTGTTATGAATACATGCTTCATTTTAAATAATGTACGTGGCTGTGACATAGTTAACACATGCGGAGCCTGCGCGGCTCCCACGCTGATGCCAGCCTCCTGTATTTTTTAGTTTTTTTATATACAATGATATATCGCCTACTTAATGTCACATTCAATGTTCATCGTATACGTTTAATGGGATTCCTTGTATAGCTTCGTGTATGTCTGTATAACTGTATACATAAATATACGTGTGTAAGTGTTACGAACGAACAAGGATACAATCTCGAATAATTCTCTTTTAGATTTGTTAATCATTGTAATTATTGTCGTGCATATATGCTCTGTCCGCGTATATTACTCGTAGTGAATTAAAAACAAGTGTATTATTATCACTATTATTATTCGGGAATTGTATAATTGTGTAGTCGCGTGTATAAGTGTAACCAAATATATTTATTATTGGTAATGTACGTACTTACTGTGGCACGAGCCGAGCGGCGAGGCGTTCTCTAGTTATTGTTTGTAACGAATTAAATAAAAATAAATAAATAAAAGGCGGCGTGGAGCGAGCGGGTGTTTTGTGTATATTTTAATGGTTATAAATGTACGAAATTTGTAATATATTATCGAGGGGAGGAGCGCGCTGCGGCCGGCGCGCTGCGGCCGGCGCGCTGCGTGTACCATATAGTCGTTACGTGTATCATATTAGTTTACTCCATAGCGATGATGCAACTGGCCGGACCAGTGGTGTGTGCATGCAGCATTGTAATAGTGTAGTGTGGGTTCGGTGCGCGTCTGGGGTTAGGTCGCGTTGTGCAGCGCCACTCTCGGCGGTCCTGCGCTGCGGTACTTCGTTTGGGATGATGACTACATTTGTAAGTTCATTCGGTGTCATGATTTTTAAAATCGTTTCTAAAAAAGTTTTTTTTTAAGTATTGCCTTTCCAACTGCACTACGCGGCGTGCGGCGACGGCCCGCGCGGCCGCCGCGCCCGTGTTCGTTACTCGATAGGTGTATGTCTAAATTATATACATTTAACGTTTTTTTGAGAATCCTTACAAACGGCCCCTCGTATATAAATATAATAATAATAAATATCGCGCCACGAGGACCCGTACTTGCATTATATACATATATCGGTATGTATGTGTCTGTGTGCGTGCTTTTACTCCGACCCGATAGTCTTCGTATTATTATGATTCGTGTCCGAGTGTTGTAATTATAAAAAAAAAATATTCCGATTATTCAGCGCAGTGGTCGGTCGCGTTCCGCTGACGTTGTAAACTTATTCGAAGCGCGCAGACGGTTGCCCGGCGACGAGTTGATGTTCTATTACAATATATAAATATGTATTAATACAATAAATAGCTCACGAAAATAAATTGGCGTGGCTCGTCGAAGTTCTGTGTAAATGTCTTAGAACGCTTTCCTTAGAAGGCATAGTAAGTGTAAAATGGTTAATCGCCTTTCCTCTCTCTGTCTCTCTCTCTCTCTAATTGTACGCGTTCGTTCCCCACAGTGACGTTCGGATAAAGAAACTACAATTAACATTTTGTATTTGATAAATGATGAAAACGATGGTCGTTTGTAGCGTTCCACTTGTAGCTACACTTAGTGCGTATATGTCGTGTGACGTAAAGTGAGAATACAGTTAATGTTGATAATAAATTTAAAAAATAGTTTTGGAAATATTTTATGACGCCCGCATTTTAGAACTTATTGCTCGAGACCGCGATGCCTAAAAAGACTAATATAAATATTTTTTTTTTTGTCGAACGTAAAGGCTTTTTCCAATAAATACTTTCTAAAACGCCCAAAAAACAACTAAAAAAATTTATTGCTATGTAGATGTAGAGCGTGTATTGAATGTGTCTATTTCACTTGCGACACCTCACGTAGAGCGTAGATCAAACGCCTGCGCGCCCGGCGCCCGCGGGCCGGCGGCGCCGCCGGATGTTGACGTGTAGTCTCTTTTTCGGGGCTAAATGTTGAGAATGGTCGGTTTCAAGCGATTCTCGTTAGGAATTTTGCAAAAAAAAACGTACAATGTAAAATAAAAAAATATCACGTTTTATGCATTTTAATGGAATTTAATTGGAGTTTAAAATGTAGCCACGTGCGAAGCGTGTCGACGCGTGTCTATGCGATGTCCTGTTGTTTCAACGTTCTTAAAAAACCAGCGACCACTTTTTCATATCGACTCATCGCCGCGATGAGCGGGTAGGGAGAGGCGCTCGCGACAAAAAAAAATGTAACGGTTTTAACTATGTCTATACATATATAATTAGTAAGTATCATATACTGTACAAAAGGCTGGCATATTTGAAAAAAATGTAAAAAAAAATTGGCCTCATTTTTGGGGCCGGTAACATACGCTTAGTAAAGTGGATAGGAAGATGTGTACCTCATAAGTTTTGATTTCTAGATTAGTCCGCGCGGGAGTTTTGAATGTCTCCATGAAGAATTGCTGTGTATTTTGTTCCTTAGCTTTTCTCTATCGGGCTACCTTCGCGTGCGTTCGTGCGTTGTTTTTTTGTGTAAATATTACTTTTATAATTTTTAGTTGTTTTAAAAGCGATTGTCGTGAGTGACTCACGCTTCGCTCGGGTACAAGCCAAGGGAGGCATTCAAAAAGTCCGCAGTTATTACTAAAAAATTCGCTGTAAATTGTTTGTAAAAATAGTCATGTTCAGGAATTCAGTGTAGTTTTGTTGATTTTTTTCAACCGAAATTTGCTGAATAAAGCGACGATTCTGTTTCATAAGATTGTTTCATTTATTTATTTCTGTTTCTAAAACATGATCAAATAAATGCAATGTAAGAAAAATATTTGGTTTTTTAATTCCTCGGAGTATATTTAATTAAAACACATGTCTCGACGAACACTGCCACTCGATAAGTATGTACTTACTGTCCTTTAAAATACACTGAACTTGGTGCTCATAGGCCTTATTCGCAGAAATATCTCGTTCCAATTTAGCATTTGTTTTTACGTGTAACGAAAACTGGAAATGCAGGTACATACGTAATAGGTGCTGAGTATATTGCCCCTTACATATGACTACTTATAAATTTATGAATAAAACAACGATTCCAGAGAGAGCGCTTTATTTAATTACAACTATATGTACAGGGTTTTTTATAGCATTCCGTCTGAAATATTTTCTATGAAAATAAATTTAGAACGTACCGTACATCTTTGGAAAAATGTTAAGACTTTCTAATATGTCAATGTTTTTCTTGCAACAACGCATGCGCGCTCGGCGATAACTGCAAGCGAATTATTAGTTCGCCAGTTTTGGTTAATCACTGCAATGAACGTGTATGTTTAGGCAGAGTAATAATAACAGTATTCAATCCTCCATATATACGGTTTTCGAACAATTACAGTGAATAGAAGCGATTAAAAACTTCTCTCGTGCCACCATTGTGTGGACGTGGAGCACTGTGGCCCAACAATAGGAGACAATGTGAATGTGTTAAATACGTAAGTTCTCCCCAATTCGCTCCTTTTCTCGACGTTCATTGTAGTGACACCAATGTAATAAATAACTATTAAAATGTATACCACGAACATTTTTTATTCTAGCGATATATTAGTGTTAGCAATATATTGTATTGTATGTAATCTTGGCCTGATTATATATATTTAGTCGAAGTTATATATAAAACATTAAAATAGTCATTATACCATATCGCTTGGAGATTGTTTTCGTTCGCAGACGTGTCAGGCTTCTCCGACGTCTTGTACACGAATAGCCACGTATTATTGTAACTGCTTTAAAAGGAAGTCAAATTCAGTACTGTATTCAATATTTTTATAACCAAAATAGCAGTGCCGAGAGCTAAGCACGCTAACGCGGTTTCGTCTGGCCGAGTTTAGTTCAAATACTGAATTAAATTTCGATATACAGGCGACTGGTAAATTACTTGATATTTTAATAAGGTCGCTCAGCATATATTTTTTTTTTAAATAAAAGATGGGATAAAAGTGACTTAATTATTAGTAATGAACTCTTTTTGATGTCAGCTATAGCGAGGTGTTCAAAGTATCTGCTCAAATTCAGACAGTTTATTTCTCACCACCACTTTCATAAATTGAACTTTCTTAAACAAGATTCGGTTAGTAAAACAGTATTTATTGTTTATAACATTAAAAAGTAATTTCCATGAATTATCTAATACTTGAATATTTCAAATGGGCAGTCAACTTATCTTCCAATAAATAAATATATACTTAACATTTAGATGTTTGTATACATTGTTAAACTAAACAGGAAATCAATATTCGATTTTTTCTAAAACAAAATCTCTTTCCGACGTAGCAATTTTCCACTAATTGTAGCGTGCCCACAATTGATCAAAGATATCTTGACTTCATCACTTAAAGATTTCATCACGAAAAATACAAAGTACAACGATATTTTAAGCTACGCATATTAGAAAAAATATTGTTTTAGACATTATTATTATTGATAAAATATAATCTAATTCGTAACGTAGCTTGGACCTCTGTCTCTAGCCACACGCGCCGTTCGTTACACCGAAAACTTTAATACAATATTGTCAGTGGTGCGTCAGGTATCAAAGCATTGGACAACATAACCTCTGTAAACAAAAACTCGTAAGTAATTACAAAGGTACAATATCCGCGATTATTATTATTAACGTTACAACATTTTTTTTTTAATATTACATAATAAACATTATTTGTATAGCATAATATTAATATCCTTTCATATAATCATAACCACTCGTTAATACGCTTAACAATCTTGGCAGTGGAGATGGTAATGTTAAAAGGCAACACACATTTTGTATTCATCTAAACGAAAGGCCACGATATCTAGAATAAAGTACAACTTGCAGAAATCAGCTTGGCATCGGCGAGGAACACGCTTCCTCTCTAGCCATCTGACACTAGGTGCCGGTGGACACCGTTCTCGTCTTCCACGCAGTAATAGCGAGGTGCTTAGATAACTTCCGCGAGTTACAAATGCTAAATTCTCGTCCCTTAAAACACGTGCATCCATGTAGACAAGTGTGCGAATTCCGTGGAGTGCAATGTACATTTCACCTTCCGTTTGAGTTCAGAACAACCGCGCAGTTCTACCACCGTGCCTTAATCAAGTAACTAAAAACGTTATATGTGACTATTATTGGACTATTACTTTGGAATAATAAAAAACATAAAATACTGAACTTCAATATTTACATGCAGGGAAATACTATAGTTTCATCCTCCATTTATTCCACAACTACCTTTAGCTTGTAACAGATTAAAATATTTCTTATATAGATCTAATTTACTTATACAATTATAATTTATGAACTGTCGCATGCGTTTCGGGCAAGTCTGAATGATTTTATTAAAAATTTCACTCCTGTATTTTGTATCAAATTATTCTTTTCAGAGCGTACATGGCTTTTATGGAGAATCACAGATAAGTTAGCATTGTGTAAATAAAAATAAATAAATACATATATACATACTTATATTACACAAAACGCATGCTTGGTAACACAGCCACAGTCCATCGTCCATTGGGCAACGTTGGCCACGTCGCGAATACTCAAAGGCGAAAAGTTGTAACCGCAGTGACGTCACTTCCCTGGACAAATCTTCATGTATTTCCAACACTGAGCCAACGTTCCACCAACACTATATAATGTATATATATAAAAATATTACCTACATACGGACAAGAAGATTACAACCTTGATATTCCTGAATCGAAACGATATCACATGTATTTTTTACCATTACAACTATTATTAATAAAATATAACTATTATTAAGATTTCTGGCCGATTTGCTACGTTATGAGTTATATGAATAAATGTGTGGATGTTTTTTTAAAATGAAGTTTATTCGTAACGTTCGACTATCGACGTACGAAATGAGATCGCTACCAAATACGATCGGCAGAAAAATCTACCGTGCAGTTGAAATATTAATGTTATATGTTTGTGTTTGATGACTGTACTAAGTTTTATTACTGTACAAATGTTCCAAGTTGTGTTTCCGTGCGCAGGAAGCCTACAGAACCACGCCGGTAACCGCCCACGTCTCGCTAATCGATAGGTACCTAAGGCGTCGATCAATTATTTCGTCGATTGATAAATGTGATGAAATATTGAAATACACTAACTCGCGAATTGCAAAAGATTGCCATGATATAATTTCTTTATTGCCATCATATAATAATACAGAGCTCGATATTATCAACGCCACAACCTAAGTTATAGTAACTTAGTTATATTTAGACCACACGCACACCGATACTGATTTACAAATATATTGTCAGAAAAATATTTCTAAGCGATTATCAACATGTTGCTCGGATGCATACACATTATTAGAACCCGCTTTGTCGATGCTGATCGCTAGCGAGTGACGTCACAGCACAGGACATTTTCAAGTTTTCAAAAATAATACTACATATTACAGTCTTCGCAAGTTATCAACCGGCTTAGTTCGAGTTTTGACCACGACCGCGGCGCGATGGGCGGGGGCCGGTGGAGGGGCTCGCGTACATCCGAAGCTGGTTCGCTCGTCCCGAAAACTGTGCGTGAACTAAGCCGGTACACAAGTTCATCGTGTGTTTATCTAAACACGAAGCATTTCATATTAGACGGTTAGTTAATAAGTTCATCACACGCCCTACAATTCTACAAACTAATGAAATTGAATGAACACTCTATTATAGAAAGTGTCTGCAATTAGTGTCTTAAATATATACTTAGACAGAAATATTTTCTTTAATATAATACAACACTTATTTCCTATCTGCAGTGAAATAAAAAAAGTTTAATCTTACATTCGGCTAAACGTTCAAGATTTGCGAGTGGATTACTAACATTACTATATGTACATGTTCGACGCAAGTTACCCAACTGCTTTCACGTCCGACAGAGGCGATGGAATTCCAAAGACGACATTCTTACGCTTGCATTTGATTAAGATCAATAATAGTACCAATTTCCGAAACGAAGTGAGTATTGCACATCACAACGCGCAACGCTCTCGTCAGGTGCTGCTGACGGGGACGTGTGTTAAAATGCAATACGCAGAAATTAATACAGCATTAGCGAGGAACGCGTTTCTAGTCGTGCGCGACGTCATAGCGAAGTTTCTGGTTAATTTCTGCGAGTTGTAACTCCACTGGCACCAAGACACCGTCCGCGCTCTCTCGCGTGTCCCTCGACGTGTCTCGCTAGCGGTACATCCGCGACACTTGCCAGCCCGCGAGTTTTGTGCGCTTTCAGCGGTGTAGTCCTCGAGACTGTCCCCGGGGAGGACGTAAAATGCCTACATCGCATCCATGACGAAAATTCCATATTTATGCCAGCGTCTATGGCTTGTCGGGGTGGCTTCGTGTCGACTGTTTCTAATGGTCTAGTGGCCGACAAAAGATACTTTAATCATACGGCCATTATGTAAGAAAGTATCTAAAATTAACATTATATACTTACAAATGACTACACATCCTATTCCAACAAATGACAATGAAGCATCGCCTTCAATCCGATTGTCCACAAAATTATATTAAAAATCATTTGTATTACGACATTTAGTTTAACATTTCGCATACAGCGGGTAATTATAAAATACAAAAGATAAATATTTCATAGCATAAAATCTTACAAACGACTTTAAAATATTCCCTCGCCTATAAGTACAGTTTACAAATATATTTTTTTCTTATTTTGTTGCTTCCGTATATTTAAAAAATAACTTACGCTAACCTAAACTAGCCTTGGAAATATCATAAGAACTGTTCTTATACATTAGTTACCCTCAATACACGTAGTAACGTAAGCTTATTGATATACATGTATAATATTGGGGCATCCCCCTAGGTCAAACGCACTAATTAGCAAGTTATACTAAACCGGCGATTAGTTAATTGACAGTTAACTATAATACTTAATGCTATTACCTCGGAAGGATCTCCAACCTCTTTTTTATTTTCAAATTTAGAATGAATTTATTTTCAAATTAAAAATTGTTTTTCCTATCGATATCATCATGACGAGCACGCTTTGTAGTTCCATTGTTAAACTCGGCTCACCTCAAAATGAAACGGCCCCGCAAATGATCCGGCAAAAAATAAATATCTTAGGGCACGCGTCTATTTGTGTGGGGGAGTTCTTTGTGCCACGTGGAAAATGGTTGTCGTTTTCCAAATCACAAGTGCGATTTTTAAACATACGTTATTTTGCCCTTGGACATCTATCTAAAATAATCTGCTTGATATAAGGGGGAAGAAAATGCTTTACAATGACTATGCTTGAAATAAAATGAATAAGCAACAAAAATATTATTTGATATAACCCACACCGGTTACATCACCATTATTAAATTATTATCACGTACGGAAAAAAGCTGACAATTTCGACAAACCGCGAAACGAGCGAAAGGTCTACTCAGTAAATAAATTAATAAAGCCAAAATTATATTGAAAAATGAAAACTACTCTCTAAAGTGTGGCCAAGTTTTTCAAGTAAAAGGACATTTTTTTTTCATTACTCAAACATGCTGACGGTCTCAAACCAGCTAGAATTTTTAATTAAAATAAAATTCTACATATTTTAAAATACTAATACTTGTTAACCAATAATTAGTTAACAATCAAATGTTTTAAATTAAATGTCCACATAAGTGCCACGATCTGAACGCAGTAACATGTTTCGATACATCAACCAAGACCACAGGCATGTGCATGTGAAAGGGGTTCAGTTGTCCACGCGTGTCCTAGCGTGTTCTAGCGCGTTCTTGCGAGGCAAGTATTCTAGTTTACACTTACACGTGTATCATACGGGTGTATAATTGTAGTTCTAGTAATGTATATCAGTGAGACATTTATTGAACTGATGTCTCCTTGTATCTGGTTTTGTTGAAACTTTTTACCATATACCGTGCAAAATCATTTTTGATGTCAAAAACAATTTTCTGACGATACAAATACTTAATTTTCAACGCTGTGATATTTTACTATTGTTTACCCTATGTCGGGTTTCAATGATAATAAAATTTAAAAGTAAATGATCCAATGCGATCTCATACCTGGGAAGCTGTCAACGTACGCGCGCCGGAAATAAAGAAAAAAAAAACAAAGAGTCTGTTGTCCAATGTTTGTCTTTAGAAAAAAAAAATGTATAAAGTTCAATTAATACATTTCACAATATCAACTTACACATCTTCGCATAAGAAAAAACGTGTTACATTTGGCTACTTACAAATAAACGTCCAATGTCGTTTAGGACACGACCCTTATGTACAAACCCGCGAAGTACGACACTTCGCGTCCACGCGGGCGAACAGCCAAACAAGTTTGTGGCTAGCTAGTGTCGTTTCGCGCAACGTGATACTAAAGATTGTTTTACTCTTTTTATTTATACGTATAACAAAAAAACTTTTACATACTTCTAGAATTGATAAATATAAAATGTTTTTGAAAAAAATAAAGGTATCTGGGGCGCCATGAACCAGGCCGTGGTACAAACATACATATTTTTTACAACAGACGCCTCTTAAGTTATCGACAACTTGTTTGAACTGTCCGCGTTGCCCTCCATCTCGTCAATGTGTCCCGTATCTACTATCTACGTCTCTCTCTCTCTCTCCCTCTCTCACCCTCGTATCTCCATCTCTCTCTGCTCTATCGTGCGCAACTCAGCAATGCACACCATCGCATAGTCTATAGTATATAGTATTGCTTTCGTTATCATTTAACACAATACTATCACCACTCACACACACTTATGTACACCCATCGAATCGGCTAGTGTCAGGTTATTTTTGGCAAGTGTCACGTTGAATGCTGCTGGTGGATGACGATACAGTTAATAATACCAAGTCTCACCGTATAATAAATATAATGTTTTTCCGTTTCAAAGTTTTTTTTTTTTGTACTCAGTTTTCATTTTGGAAATTTCCAAGAATCTCGTTGACGAGACGTAACTGTAAATTATCAATACACATACAGAAAGAACACATACACATATATGTATTTTAAAAAAGAAGCTAACTAAACTAACCCCAGCGGCGCCGGGCGCACGGCGCGGCGGCGCGCGCCGACGCCTGCCGCCGGGCCGACTCGGCTTTGCGGTGGCTCATTATTTAAGTTACTAATTAAATTTACAAAAAACAAAAAAAAATGTATTAAAATCATCAAAATCTTAATCTCACATGACTACTTAAAATAGATTCTCTTACCTAATAAAATTTTACAATTTTGGTACTCAATAAAAATGTCCCAAGCGTGCGGTGAGCGGCGCCCGTCGCCCGTCGCTGGTCTCACTAAGCTATAAATGCTGTTCAATAATGACACCGTCACACACACAGCGTGCGAAAATGTACACACACACACTCACACACACACACGCACGCGCGCGTACTCGAGCTCCGTCGGGAACACAGCGCAATCATCATACAAGAACGCTTTGATCTTCGCGACGGTTACTCTAAGAGTAGCATTTACAAAACAAAAAAAAAATATATTACCGAAACGAACAAAACTAATCAACCATCGTTTATTGGTAAGGACACGGGAGCACCACGAATAAGAAAACTACATTCAAGTTAAATTTTAAAAGTGCTGCGGACATATTTGAAAAATACATTTGTATGTTTTATTTCACTTATGTAGGGCTCCGTTAAAACAATGGATATACAAACATTAAGGAACATACTATGTAATAATTGGAAAATATCACGCTTGCGATGATCATGTGGAAATTACAATTACAAACAGCTTCTCTTAAAACGTTAACGTAATGTAACCATTTTCATACAATTAATCATAAAACAAATCGACATAAGCATCATCAACAAAGCGGGCGCGGAGTCATTTCAGTGGTCGTCCGAATGATAATATTTGTATCGACACGATGATAATTATATATATTTTTTTCACATTATTAATTTAATACCGCCGCTACGAAATATACGTACAGTAATTATATAACATACTATTTACAATTTTAACTACTAAGTCTCGATTTTGTATCTATGTACAATGCATAATAGCGTTATGTTAGGGTTGCTTTTGTTTTCATCGACTCGAATATTCACCACTTGACTTCCTATTATAAAGTCCAAAACATATCAATAAATATAATTACGATACATTAATTATCCGCGTATCTAAGTACAGTACGGGATTACGATTTGCAACGTGCACGATAAGGCATGAGAAGAAAATTTCACCCACATTATATTTCCAACCATATTTGTGACTCGAGGAACAACTTTTTTTTAAAATCAAAAACAAATTTACATTATTATTTTTTTTCAAATTGAGTTGCAAACTGTACGCCTCGCCCAACTGTACGTTTCGATCATTCATTATTATTACATAATCCGACTATTATACAGTAATTATTGTATAAAAACAATTTAAAACAATACACACTGCCGCTACGGCCGCTCAACGACAAACAACTAAAAAAAACTTTCACACAACGCCAACATTAACAATAGCGAAGGTTAATTGAATTCAACATTAAAATCGAACCGGTTAAAAGGGTCGTTTGCAGTGGTGAAGAGAGTCGCGTTGAGAATTAAATTAAGGGTGCTCAAGCGCCGCGGCGTCCGCCGCGTCTACGAGAGTCGTGACTCGTGGCAAGCACCGGTGACACGACACAACACAACACCTCTGTAATGTGATTCGGCGATCATTTCTAGAACAACCAGCAGTCTATTTATGTATCCAATAAAGGTACAAATGCTAATAACGTTCACAAACTGTTACAATTTCTAACGTCACACAAGTGTGATTTTCTCTTGTTCTATAAAAGCGTTACAACGACCACAAAATTCAAAATAATGCACACGTGACAGCTGTCAAACATATTGACGTCTGTACATAGGCGACAGGTATGCTGTCATCCTTAGGTGACGTCGTTAGTCTGAGAAATAGGGCCCTAGTTATACCGTTTGTCTATTGACAACCCGTTACAGTTTTCTTGAAAATAACAAAGAAATAATCTCCAAATCAACATACAAAAGTATTCATCAAGGTCAGCATTAATCTCTCAAAACTACAACTATTTTCGTTCAGTTGCAATGACATTATTGCATGATTGTAAAAAGTGCGAGTAGATTCAACACAAATATATTTAGTTGCACTTTTCGTACGTAAAACGTATAGACTGCAGTTTCAAGGTAACCAATGTCAGACCTATCGCCACCGGCGGGGTGATCTTGTAAATTAAATTTAAAAAATAAAGTATCAACAAACAATTAAAACCGGCATCAACCGTTACACTACACTAGTGAGGTCCGTTTGGTGCTGAGGAACGTCGACACACGTAGCGCTCACGGGGCGGCAGTGACGTCACTTGGGGTGCCCGTTGCCAAGCGTATGGTCGGCGACCTGCAATACGAGCGACGTTGAGAGCGCGCAGCCGTGTGTCGTCGTTCCTAATGAGGCTGCGAGGGCTCACGCTAGGCGGGGTGCCGGACATTTCGAACGTGGCGACAACATAAACAAAAAAAGAAATCGATTGACCAGCTCGGAGGATTGAATCTGACATGTCGTCTAACCACCGCCACGCGTCTTTTGCACAGGTTCGGATGTCGGACCGGTCTGTGTCGCCGAGTGGTGCCAGCGACCCGGCGGCCAGACGTCCGCGCGACACCGCCCGTCACCAGAGGTTTGTCAGAAGCGAGGAGTACCCAGCGGATTATGTGATGAGAAATAAAATTCTTTAGAAAACCCGGCTCCAGATTAATTATTAGTTAGTTTGAATGGGATTTTTTTTGTGTCTACACATTGGAAAGAGCCCCACAGGACACGATATACACAGCTGCGCGCAAGCTACCATTTAGCTGTTACATTTACACACTCACAAAAAATCCGCGGCTGTGCATTACACAGTGACGAGTCCGTGCCGCAGAGCATTAGCGAACGGTCCCGGCGCACTGGACGGTAGTGCACGAGCCACTTAACACAGATAATAAATGAAACGAAAAAAAAACAAAAACAAAATATAAAGCGGTATAAAATATAACAGCCAAACAATAAGAGATACATATGTATATATATATATAATTATATGCATAATATGTCAAAACAGATCGGTGCCATATAAACCATGTAGTTGAAATAAAAGACCTTGTCAAGCTAGATACACACATGCAACCATATTAGATTAAAACATAAGGTGGCTGGTGGCCGAGTGGCAATTTTTGGTAACCCTTTACACACTTGAGTCAATCTAAATATCTTAACTCTACTACACAAAAAATAATACATTAAATAATACACTTAAACTATTTTACTTCATATAATTAAATTTACCTGGGGCCACAGACACACAATAACAGAACAAGTTTATTATGTCATAACAGAGTTGATCCTCTTGAAACATTTAAAAAAATCTACTTCATGATAATTAATGTGTTTATCAAGTTACTGAAAGTATAATATATACCATCCATGATATTTTCTGTATAACTGTTTCACATGACATATGACCTAAAATACAAACTTAGATACAGTCACTTTGTTATTGTAAAATATATATGCACATCAAGAATGTACCTCTTGTTTCTATACAAAACATGTATAACCATATACATGGATGAACAAATATTGTACTTCGAATGTATGTTTCAGAATGACAGTTCAATGTGCATTTCATATTTTAAACAATACATCAATACAAACAATATAAAATCCAGTATACACGTTTATAAATAGATCTCTCTCACGTCACTATGATACAATCACAATATGGTTTTGATATTTATTTTATACAACACAATATGAACCAAATTTTGTTAGTATAACTTGTATGGATCACTACATTTTTGTATAAATAACATGTATGTATTTGTATATCACATGAAAATAATGTAAAACTCTACATGTTTAGAACGTGAACGTGCATTTGTAGCTGAGTAAAAAATGATCAGACAAAAATATTCAAAGAACGGTAGTGAGTATCTGTGTTCTTTTATCTTAATGGAAATTCTCAATGAATGGTTCTTTTATCTTAATGAAAATTATTTAATAGTGAGTCGATCAAGGAATTTTTACATATAAAAAAAAAACACCCTCACGCACACACACAAACACTCACTTTAAAAAATAAAGGACAATGTAAATAAATAAAATACAGAAGTAATTTGCACAATGTCATATTTTAATTATTATGAAAAATAGTATTGATTCCAATATAATAAGTGGGAAACAAAATATACAAATTAACATGAAATAAATTGTTTGACTATGCTAATATTTACAATTACAGTAATAGCTTAGTATTAAACGTGAAATTCGTGATAATAATCTCATTCTTTATCTATAATGTACAAAAAAGCTTAAATTTTAAACCGGCTTATAACTAAAAAAACTAATTTAATTGAACCAATTTCAGTAGACATAACAATATAAAAACAGATTTACTCTTAGATACTGTTTTTATTTCATTTTTTTTTTAATTAAATAGGCATAAATATAAATAGACCGGAGTAATGTTACATTAAACTATAAAGTATACAAAAAAAAACACAAAAATCCCATAATTCCGAATCCACCATAAAACTGTATTAGCTACTAACAGTTGTCATGTAATTATCAAATGAATTTATCTACAAGTGTAACTCGACATTAGAAAATAACAAAACTTAAGTACTTCAAATCTATCTGAAAGCATCTAGCATATATACAACTGTATGAAAATTACAATTCTAAGTGAAATGGTAACAATAATGGCACCACTACTCAACTATGATTAGAAAATAAACCTACTGAATAATCTATGTTCACCCAAAATTTTATAACAACAAAAGTTTAAAAACTCAAACGACATCTAAATTAAAATTTTATGTATATATCTCTTTCATAACAAGCAGCCTTATATTAATTGGCCATAGCGATACTTGGACGTTTTGTTCATGTGAATATATAAACATATCTACAAAAGAGTCTTAAGCAAAATCATACGAAACACAATCATGTTTGATCTCATCGACTGATGCAGTTGTGACTTGAACGCTAACATTAATGTAAAACGTGAATCCTTTTGTACAGTGAGCTAGAAAACAAAATTTTTTCTCTTCTTTACCTCACATCATATTGGCCACAATAACATTGAAGTGTTCCAGTAAGGTGTGTAGAGCTACAGGCGAACAAGCAAGACGCGATCAACGATTCGATAGCTAAAAAAACAGAACTTCATTCTGTCTGTCTCTCTGTTATATAATTTAATATTATTTCCACACGGAGGGTAGACCATTTTTTTAATTCTTAATTTAAACTCAATTCTACATTAATTTACTTTTGTTTCATATTTCAAATTATTTAGTGATGTAAATTTAAAATTTACATATAATAGATATTTCATTTTTATAATCAAATTCCAAATAATATTCATTCACAATTGAATGTGTTCAAAGGGAAATGTTAATAGTAACAGATGCAAGCAAATCGCGATGGTAATAATGTTAACAAGTATTTTTAATACACCTGTAGTCTACTGGCCCACGTGTGAGAGTAATTTTAGGTTCTAATGTTTCTATGGATCCTATTTGGAGCTAAATGCAATATTACAATATTGCCACATGTGTGGGCCGAAGAGAAAATAAAATACAATGTACCTACAGTCAAACCCTGCACTTGTAGTCAAATATATCTTCTCTCAATAATCTATACTCCATTTCCCACGACGACAACACAACTAACTCAACTGAAGGAACAAGATATTAAACCCTGTATTTTTACATTTTCCACCATTTTTGAGCAATACATACTAGAAACTTTAACTTATTCAAATAGGCTCCTACACGCCAACAAGAACAAATGAACATTTCAAAGAAAGTTTCCATAAAACAAAATTAAAAACTAAAATAGGAAAATTTTAAAATAAATTAAAGCTGTTATGGTAATGTTGTGTTAGTGGCCGTAAGTGTTGTGATTACGAAAAACAAAATTTCATATATATATGTATATATACATATAAAATTGCTTAAATCTTTTTAAAAAAGTCGACAGTGGAGTTGATTCTATGGGTTGAGAATTCTAAAAAAAAAATTTAGTCAAACATATACAAACATATACATATCATGTTAGATAATAAAATAGTGTATAACATTAAAAGAAAATAATGTTTTCCTTCCTTTGTTTAGCCAAGAACATTTAAAGCACATACACACATACATACTCATCGACAATCGATATTATTTATATAAGTTTAAGACCCATTTCATACTTTGTACCAATGCATTATTTACTCTAATAGTGAAGTCAATAGTAGAGCTATCATATACTAATGTAAATATGATAATATATTGATAATATATGATAATATATTATATTATTTTATTAAATGTAGTATTACAAGTATGACTTCCAAATGACATTGGAACCCTAAAAAAGGTCAGTAGTAAAGATGTTCTGTTCGCCGTAAGCATGACGTATTTTCTATATTGATTTTTTTTTTAATAATTTCACAGTTGTCTCACTCTAAGCTGTGTCTAACTCTACATTCGATGTTTTATGATAGTTCACTTAAATAAACAGTATGATATTTGAATGGCCACAAAATGTATTATATAAACATATACACAGACACATCATACTATAAACATTAATAAAAGCTATAAAATATTGTACACTGATAACAAAAATAAGTCTCGAAACATCAAATACCCCATCGAAATATGGATCTAATCTGTTTATTAGTTAATATTTTCTATGTCAGTTTAAAGTGCTAATGTAAAAAATTATTGTAATAAGCAAGCGCAAACAAAAATACATTCGAATACGAATATTAACTTTTATACTATGCTATACAAAGGGATATTTATGTCAAAAGGAAAAATCTAACTTCGATGTTTTAGATTTTTTCATAATAATTACTTGAAATTATTTCCCTGCCAATTGAAGTCTCTACACCATGATTAATACATGTGAATGTTAAGAGATAATTGTACTTGATAAATATTTAGTTTTTTTTTTCATATAATATTTTTTTTAGTTCGTATCACATCTATAATATATTCCAATTTTAAAAGAGTAAAGTTAAAACTACCCCCAAACCTCCCTACACGCACATTCAAGTTCAGTCAATTTTTTTGAGTTTTCTGTATTTAGAGTATTTTTTTTTATATTTTTCCGGATATTATTTTTTAAATATATATATATGACTCTGATATTATGAGGAAGTTATAAATTCGAAGTTGATAATTTTCTTTCAAGTAATTTTATTATTTATATGTTTCAATTTTCATTAATTTCTGAGTTTTACTTACTTCACTTTAATCAATATATTTTTGCCTACATACCTCCATTTAGAGTATATAAATTTATTTTTTACACCCATGTATAATTTAATACACCCATGTATAATTTACAAAAACTTTTAACGTGTAAATATTCAAAACGCTACTTACGTTTTACTTTGAAATATAAATTTCAAAATATCATAATGTATATAATTTATAACAGACAACAATATGTATATTGCAACCATTAAAAGCACGATAGTGATCATAATCCTAAATATATAATGGTATGTAAAATGCTTATAAAATAAGAATATAATATGTACTACACAACAATATGTATATCTGAACAAGCTTGTATAATAAAAATTTGTACATTAGAGAACTTTTATAAATAAATTGAGAGATTGTAAATATAATTTAAAAGTATGTTACACTTATACACTAGATAATAATTACAATAATAGTGGAATGTGAATGGAATGGTAAATAGAGAAAAGACTGAAGCCCCTTCAGAAGCGACCACACACGCTACACAATGCTACGCTAAACAAGATGCTGGAGTGAGATAACAAACCGGGTTGTCCGTACAACGCGCAGAGATCAACTTGGCACTTTCGATTGCCGTTCATTTGACGCGCCCTACCACCGCTATGACGTCAGCATAACGAGGTGTCTAGTTAGCTTCTGCGAGTTATACCTACAAACTTATCTAAGGAAAAAAATGTTATTTAACTACATATATATTAAATGTAATAATTGTATATTAAAATGTTATATATTATTTACCACTTTCCATATTTCTAAAATATTATAAACCGACCGGACATGTTCATGTAACTGTTGTATACATATAAAAATATATTTCGTATAGATTTTTTTAAATTATATTATCGAGTTTTCACAATCGCACAAGAAATTAAGTTACTGTAGCGATTTACTAAATCACGCTTTAAAAATGAACAAAGCAGCTTTATTGTCACAGCTGTCAATGACGTGTTTGGATAACTATTAATTTGATTACGAATTAAGATAAGGATGTATAATTAGCTACTTGGCAACGTCAAGATATTGGCATAATTTTGCTACCAATCTCCTCTTAAACGAAATGTAACATTTCGAAAATCTATTCAACTTTAAACATATACAACCGATCAAACCGACTCGGACATTATAATTAGATTCCTGACTTCACAACTAGGAGAATGCAACAAGTTGACAAATGTAGACATCAGTTACGGCCTACGACGGTTTCTTATAAAGAAAAAGCACGACAATGCTGCAGGTGGGAGAGATTGACGTTTCATTGTTGTTGGGGACGATGGAAACATCGAGAACGTGAGTTGTCACATTAAATAATGTTGTTGGAGCGTGAGCAAGCTGCGCTACTCGGGCGGCGGCGGCGGCACGGGCGGCGGCGGCGTGGCGGGCAGCGGCGGCGCGGCGCGCGGCGCGGGCGGCGGGTACATGGGCGCGCCGTAGTAGTACCCGTCCAGCCCCATGCGGTAGAAGTACGGCGGCGGCGGCACCATGTAGAACGGTAGCGGCGGACGGCTATAAGGGGGTGGTATATTCCAATTGCCTACCTTGTGGTGGGGTGCTCCGTTCTGGCGGGGCATCTTCTGCGGCGGCCCGGGCTCCGCGACCCCGGGCCGCTTCCGCGACGTCTCCAACACCTCCTTCGATATCTTGATCTTGAGGCCGGGCGGTTGCGGCGGGGGCGGGGGCGCGGCGAGCCTCTCCTTGGGGATTTTTATTTTCAATCCGGGACTCGTGGATAGTTTCTCCCTAGGAATAGTTATTCGCAACGGGCCGTCGGCGGCCGGCGTCTCCACTGGAACGGGAGCGGGGGGCGGTTCGTCCTTCTTTTTCTCTTTATCCTTTTTATGCTTCTTTCTCTCCTCCTTCGACTTGTCACGATCTTTGTGTTTGTGTTTATCCTTTTTCTTCTTTTCCTTTTTGTGTTTGTGGTCCGACTCGTCCTCGTTTTTGACTGGTTGTGGAGGTAAGGGTTCCGGCTGAGGTGGGGGTTGCTGGGGTGGTTCCACTGGCAGTTCTCTTTTGACTTCTATAGGAGACTTCTTTTCTGTTGCAACTGTTATAGGCGCTGGTTTTGCTAGGCTTTCCTTAAGTAGATTTGAGACGAGCGTTGGATCAGTTTCGATGCCGTTCATTGCTCTCACCGGTTCCGGCTTCCTTTGTTCCTGTGGTCGAGTTTTGATCGCGTTACCGCGTTGTGATTCCTTTATAACGTTTTCATATCCCGGTGTTTCGTCCAGCTTCTTTACAACAGGGATTAATTCTGGTTCTGAGTTGGACGGCGCCCTTTGTCTTGGCTTAGGTTGCTCTTTCGGAGAGGAAAATGGTGATAGGATAGTCGGTGGTTGCATTTCTCTTATTGCTGCTGAGGGGTCCGGTCTCTTTTTATGTGGACTGGCCGGCCTAGGCTCCTGTGTAGCTTGTACTGGTGCTGGCTGAGGTGCGGGAGTAGGTGTCGGCCTCGTTTCTGGCCTGGGTTCAGGTCTAGGTCTTTGAGGAGGCGGTTGTGGTCGTCTCGGAGCCGCAGCAGCGGCTGCCGTAGGTGTTGTTGCATTTTCCGGAGAGAATAATGACGGAGGCCTTGTTCTTTGTGGTATAACCTCCGGTTGAGGTTGCGGGGGGACAGGTACGGCAGGTGCACTTGTTGGATTCGAACTTGTCGATGGGCCAGGTACTGGAGGTATTTGTCTATGGTGTCTATGATCGTGAGGAGGTTTATGGTGGGGTGGCTTTTGATGGGGCCAGGCATGGTGTGGCTTATGATGGTGTTGGCTGGATGAGGGCCGTTGGTGGTGGGGCGGAGGCGGTTGTGTAGGACGGTTACTGGGCGGTGGAGCGCCCGGCCTGTTCTGTTGTAGCGCGGCCTGTTGCCGTCTCTCTCGCTCCTCCCTCCGCTCCCGTTCCTCTCTTTCCCTCTTCTCTCTGTACAAATTATAATCTATTTTCTGCGGCTGCGGCGCGGCGGGCGGCGGCGCGGCCGTGGCGGGCACGTAGCCGCCGGGGACGGGTTGCCGACGTCTTTCACGTTCGTATTCTGTTAATAATAATAATAATATTTTAATGAATGAACAATTCAGAGATGGCGATATTTTAGTCGCAATGAAATTAATCTGTGTTATTTAACATTTTCAACTAACCACCCTTCGTATGTTCGCATTTTATTATGCATAGTTTTTTCAGTGCTTGGTTAACATTATGTATTAAAATTAAAGATGTTTAAACATCTTTAATTTTATTTCCAAAAAAAGTAATTAGAAATGTCTGCTTAAGGTACATATTAAATTCTTACAAAATAGATATGCAAAATACTAACTTATAAGGAGACTTGCAGTATGAAAATATAAGGAACTATATGAGCAAGTGATAAATTTAAATAAATTACATATAAATATAAGTATGCATCCAATGTAGTATTGAAAAAGTCTAACTACAAGGAAATAAGATTACAAGGAAATAAGCATTTGTTCATTATATGTACATATTATATTAAGAGAAGCCCGAAACTAAATACTCCCATCGATGGTCCTACAAAACTTGTTTTGCCTCTTCGGCATTAATAAATCATATATTTATCGATCCTTAGCGTTAATTTACCTTTGTTAAAATAAAATGACAATTCACAATTACCTTTGTCAAATGACTTGTCGAACTCTTCATTGGGTGGATGCTTCTTATCGAAAGATCCAGGGGCTGCGGACGAGCTCGACGGGTGGGGACCCGAGTGCGGGGACCCGCCGCCTGGGGAGAGACACTCTATCAGATACAACGTTCCACTAATTGCAGTAAGTACCACACTGTTGACATGTAACATGACAGCTGAACCGGAATTTAATTCCCACTCAGATTAAATATTAATTGTGACGGAGTACTAATACTTATTCCGTCCGGGTGCAATAAGTATACACTTATATATGTGGTTTATCCGTACTTTTATTACAATTGTACACAATCTCACCTGATAGTAAGTGAGATGAATAGTCTAGGAGGTGACTATAAAACTTACTGTTGTTTGACATGGTCATCATTTTCCGTTTGAGCCTCGAGGGACACTTGTCGAAGATGTGCAGGAACTCGGCGGTGAGCTGCTTCAGCAGCTCCGAGGTCACGCTGCGGTCCACGTACGTGAACCACTGGCGGCCCTCGTGCGACTGAGCTATCTACAAGATGGCGCATATA
The DNA here is from genome assembly GCA_018245875.1 of Mysoria ambigua. Lineage (NCBI taxonomy): Eukaryota > Metazoa > Arthropoda > Insecta > Lepidoptera > Hesperiidae > Mysoria > Mysoria ambigua. Next base: position 5,603 of record DWEI01000002.1, on the reverse strand, counting down.
AATGAAATTTAATACCATTTATCCAGAGATGTTCAAATCAAAGAAGAAGTCCAGCAATCCACTAAATAATAACAGATGACAGTGATCAAAAAAATTACACAATTGTCTTCAATTGTAACCATCGGACAAATTATATTATTCTATATAGTTACGATACTTGCCTAAATAGAGATGATGGAAACATCGATAGAACATTCTAGAATGGAGTATTAAGTAGGATGAGATGAATAGGAAGTTAAGGGCGTAATTTTTGTAAATCTATTGAAGTTTAATTTTGTGGGACAAAAAAATCAAATATTTACTAAAACCTTATTTTTAGTAGCAAAGTAGCGCCGAGTTTTTTGCTGGCTCTTCTCGGTAGCTTCACCTTCCGAACCAGTGGTAAATTGGTAAATTTATAAACTTAAAAATTTATTTAAAAAAAATGACGATTCAAAAGTTTTTGGAAAAGATTATTTGAATAAAGAATTATTTGATTTGATTTGATTTGATTTATATAGATTAGATGATTAATATAAGTCCATAAAATCCTACTTGCCTTTCGGGGCGAGGAAGGTCACATACCTTCCTTCGGCCGCTACCAAAACGTATACAGCCTTGGTATTACCGGCTCATCCGTCGTGAAAGTTCTCAGTGAGCGCTCATAAAGAGAGGCCGACTTATGCCCAACAGTGGGACTAAGACACGCCTTCGATGTGACGTGCTTACAATACAATCGTAATTACGTAATCGTACGTATGAGATCACAACTTACAGCCCAGTTGCTCCATTTGGACGCTAAATGTATACAGAAGCAAGCGACGACCGTCGGCCTGTACTGCAGGCACATGGTCGTCAGGTGCAAACTGTTGGAGGCCATGAAGTACGACGTCTGAGCCAGGTCCTTGGACGCTGGAAATGGAAACATTCAACAGATAAATGAAATTTCAAGCGCTAAATATTAAACGCGTGGAAATGAAGGGCCCAATACGTCCTTCATACAAAGAGAATGCTTAAAGAAACATTAAAGTTAATAAAAAAAATGCATTTTCAATTCGAATTGTATAAAAAATATGTGTGTATATATATTATCGGGTGTGGGAGACGTGCGTATTAAAATGAATATGTATATGAGGAAAATGTGGTGTGAAGCTTGTGTTATAATAACCGTTGTTATTTGATCAACTTATTAATTACGAAGTTTGCCAAATTGCCATTTTTTTTAACCACGAAAAGTTCACTTTTAAATGGTAACGCGATCGTTTTATGAAATGAAAAGCAAAGTGCAGTCTAAGAAAAATAAATGTATTAACATAGTCGGGCACAATTTTATCCCACGCTAATAACTCGTAATCTGTTTTCCGAAACGCGCTTAAAAATATTTTTTTTATTAACAAAATTTTATTTTCGTAACTAAAAATGGAAGGAATAAATTTGAAAAAAATATATGTAAAACTGCACTGTAGTATTTGAACATGGAAGCTGCAACGCTGCTGTCAAGTGTGATGGGGTGCGGGACGGGGTATGAATATGACACACAAACGTACAAGTCTATATATATAAACATACCTCATACAGTCGAGATAATTTCATACTTGGCCGTTGGTCGTCCGGTGCATGTTACATGTATGAACGGCACGTTTTTTTTTCATAAATAATAATGCGGTTCGGTGGTGTCATATCGAAATGGAAACATTTGCGTTTGATTGTCATTTGTGTGAAACAATTGAAAACAAAATTTCAACCAGTGTCCCCCTTTTGTTTTTTACAATAATAACAGCACCTTTTTACTTTTATCAAGTTGGGAGCTAATGTATGTATATATGGAAATTAAACATTTCATATTTATTGTGGAAATTACGTGCAATTAGTAATTAACTTTAACTAAACTTTTCTTAAGAAGCAATCTGTATTATTTATAAAACTGGGTAAGGCGCAAAGGATAAAAAATGAAAATCAAAGAATACCGAGCAATAAAAAAATAATATTTTTTATTAATATATTTTCCTCGTATTTAGACCATTTTAGATACCGTCATATTTGACATTTATCAGTTTAACAGAAACATAGTGCACGAGTAAATTACAATTATCAATGGCAAAAGACAATATAAAAAATTAAAAAACAACCATTCAAAATTTAGCATATACATATAATATACAAGTGATAATCAAACGCAACTATAGCATACAATCATATTTTAAACTGTCCTGACGTTCATTGAACTTCAATAAATTAATTAAAAAAAAAAAATACAAAACAACTTCAAAACCACCAGGCCGCCAACAAAATGAAAAACGTAACCGTGCGCCCACACACTCCCGCCAAAACGCGTATCGTTCGCGCCTACACGCAAAGTGCGCACGTGCCATACGGACGCGTCTCACCTTTGACAAGGTGGCAGGTCCGTACGACGTGAGTGTGCGGGTGGTCGATCGCTACATCGAAACCTAATGTTTGGAGCAGTACGTTCTCGTTGAACACTAGGTCCTGCGCCTGCAACGAAACGTGGACTGGGTTCAATCGTTATTCAACTTGCAATACTTACCTAATACAGAGAAATAACACATCAATATATAATGCATGTACATATGTAATTTATTATGTTCACTATAGTATACACTCGTACTGGTTTTAGATCCGATACTCATTTGTAAGGTTCCCATAAAGTACACTAATATTGACGTTAAAACAACAATGTCTATACACATATAAACACAACACTACACAACACCACCCACATGTCCGAACTCTTAAATTTCTTAAAATAACCGGCGCATCCGACAGCGTACCTGCTCTTGGTAGTGCTCGGACGTGAGCGCGGTGACCCCCTCGCCCCTGTGCAGGCAGACGTGGGCCACTTTTATCACATATTCTAATTTGCGAGGCTGCTCTTCTACCTGAAACGTACCAAATGGGCACAGGTCTTATTATTTTGCCTTCAAGCTCGTACGGCGCCTTCTTATTCATTTTATTAGAGGTTGTAAGCTGTTATTCTTTAAGGCCTGTTAAGTTTTAGTCGTGTACCAAGCGATGGAAAGTCTTTGTTTAATATCATATAATGTACATAACTTCACGCCTGTAATCTACAAAGAGGTAGGCAGAGGAATGTGGCATACTCCCACCTTCATCAGTTCCCTTTACGTCCTATTATGGAATTTGATACAAAAAATTATACAAGATTTAAATAATACTCACATTATCTGTTACCTTTGTCTATCGAATTCTTTTATGTCTGAATAATTGATATTATATTGATCTTTTACATTACCCGGTCATTGTATCAAAGGATTTTTAATATTACAAATTCTTAATTCAAGTGAATTAAACATCATTCAAACAATAGGTTAATCACCCTCATGCGGAGATGTGTTTAATTGAGTCCTACGGAGTTGATTGGCAACGCGTTGGTGATAACAGAATGTAAATGTCCGCAGGCGACACTGCCCACTTATCATCGCAAGATTTAAAATCCACCAAATATAATAAGAACATAAGAAGCAGAAATCAACTCGGCACTTGCGCCAATTCGCTTCCCCTCCCGTCATCTGACTTCCCTTATAAGTACGATAAGCGATTTAGCTAATAAGTTTTATACGCGCATGTAACTTGTTCTCATACTGAAACAAACAATATGCAAACATTATGTACACAAATGCATTTTGCTATTGCGTAACCACAGCGACGTGCCTCGTTGATTTCCGCGAATTATAATAGTGACACAGGTCCAGTCAGTCACCTTCGCGGCGAGGAAGAGGGCCGCCGCTGCTATGGCGTTCCTGTGAAACTGCGTGAACGAGTGAAACGCGTAGAACCTGTGCATGTACACTATGGCCGTGTTGATGCATAGTTGAGATCTGTCGTGAGCGTAGTTAAGGAAATACCGGACAGAGTAACACAAGTGTCGCAATTAAATATATATATTTACGTCACAACGTCATTGTGGCTGAAAACAAGAACATAATTTAAAAAAAAAATCCTGAAATATAAATATACGACGCAATCATAAACGTTATAAAATGTACAGGATATAAAAATATCCCTAATACCATATCATGCCGTTTACCTAACACCATACCATCAAGAATTCATTACCGTATTGCATACATTCAGATTCTTTCATTCAACCTATTCATTCACACCTAAGTAATTAATTACATTAACGAGTATTATGTTATTATAATATTGTTGTATTATGTTATTAATTAAATTAACGAGTATCATGGCGATCGAACCGAACATATAGTGTGAATGGTAGCACTACGCCAGCGTGGCGGCGGTCTGTAGCCTACACTCTTCTGAATCTGACCATTACATTAGTCTTCGACAATGGGGAAGTGCAAAATATTGAACATCATTTATCGAGTAACGATTTTTTATCCGAACATCGAGTCAAACAAGGACTCCAGCTATCCATGCGTATGATCGTCGGCTGGGTTCGTGTGAATATGTCAGGACACAGTGTATAATGCCAGCATCACTAATCGTGTCCTGTTACTTGCACACGTTCAGCCGCTACTAAACTAGCGCAGGTGAATAGAGCGCGCAGAAGACTATGTCTCTAAATGTCCTTCCGCTGTCTCGCCGTGCGACGTGAGAGCGATAAAGACGAATATAAGTGTCAGAGGTATATAAAAATGGTAAACAATAATCTCTTCAATTTTTGATACAATAAAGAACCCTTATCACATTTTGTAATTACGTACATAATGTACATTTACACAATGTTAATTGTAAATAACTTTTCATTTACATTAGCGCACTAGGCAGTAACAATTAGTAACTGACTGGTAGTGCACGCAGCGAATCCTAACCTTCATAAGTCCTAACTATATATATGCATAAAACATTTAACATTTTAGCTTATTAAAAGCCGACTAAATTAAAAGCTACTTATTAATATCAGCATTCAAATGCATATAGACCTGTATAGACCTACAGACTGACGCGTGAACAATTGAATTTATTTGCCGTATATTATAATTTTCCATTGGCAGTTGCATTGATAACATTCTCATACATGTGCGCCACATGTGTTATGATGACTCATACATTTTTCAGTGCACAAACATAGTATAAAGACGCATTATTATTATTATTACTCGGTCACGTAATCGCGACTGATTCATCACGTGAATCTGGCGTACAATAATTTCACAATATTTTTCCTCATATCGCGCTGTTCGTGTGAAACAAAACATACATAATAACAACATATTTCGTGGAAGCCGCAACAGTATTTTTACATGCAACGTTTTCCGACAGTCACGTCGCATCTATAAATATAACATTTAATAAAATTCGAAATTCAAATTCCATTTAGTAAAAATTGGTTCCTAAGAACACTTTTTGCACGTCAAAATGAAACTACTACCGCTTCGGAAAATGCATCACTATGGAGAAGAAGGGGCAAACGAAACTCCATAGGTGCGCTTAAGCATCTTTTAAAATAAGTACATACTTACAATTTTAAAATAAGAGCTAATTTATTGAAGAGCTGGAGTTACATGACACCAAGCGTGTTTATCATTCGCTTTGTAATACACTTTTTTACAAAGATTTGTTTTAATAGTGGATTTAAACTTTTTATGAGAAATATTAATAATTTCTTCTGGTATTCTGTT
>DWEI01000001.1:0-56302 GCA_018245875.1 Mysoria ambigua | reverse complement strand
GAAATATACATTGATAGACAAGTGTACTCAATGCGTATTACCTGGTCGACATTCGATCTTAGGGTTGCCTCGAGTGCCGCGCGGACATTCGCAAGATGGTGCGTGACGGACGACAGAGCAGAGTGCACCCTGGGCACACGCCCCGGGACATGGGTTTTGACAAGTGTTCGCTCTACACGCCAGCCATGCGGGACAGTCCTCGTCGATTGTGCATTCATCTCTGCGACATGCGGTCCAAGGGTTCCCGCGTGCGCCCGCATTGCACTCGCACGACGCCATGTGGCCGCGGGCCACGCAGTGAGCTTCACTTCCACATCGTATTCTCGTGCAAACCTTGACGCATGAGCCGCTTTCACAGCTTTCGTCATCGGGGCAATCGTTATTGCTACGGCATTGAACTATAAGGAACGAAAATATAAATCAGGATTATTTTTCATATTTTAGAAATATTATTATTATTTCATTTTCACTTCACGTCTTGTACGGGGTACACAGAGAAAACTGGGTGACAAAATATCTCCTTACAGACCTGACCTGCATCTTTCACATTTATCAGAAATGATTAGGTAAAGAAATAAATAGCGGATCCTAGGTTCTCACACACCAGTGTGAGGACGTAACCGGCATAACGTTCGGAGGATGATGATGATGATCAGGTAAAGAAGTACTGCGGTCATACATACCCGAATAACAAGCCGTGTAAGCATTTCCTTCATAACCGGGTAAACAAGCGCACAGGGCTCGGTGTTGTTTGCCAATACATCTGGCGTTCAAACCACAGTTGGTGGGCTCGCACACAGGCGAGCATCGTGCGTCGACGCAGGCTGCGTTGTCCGCGCACTGTTCGTCCCTCTCGCACTCCGGTACCGGCGGTGCGGGCGTCACGGTAGTGATGCGGTCGCAGCGGACGAACGAGTAGCCCGTATATCCGACTGGGCACGAACACACGGCGTTGTGCCGGACGCCCGTGCAGATTGCGTTAATACCGCACGCGTTGATGCATGGATCTGAACATTTCCGATTTATACATGATCGGTCTCCAGGGCAATCGTCGTTAGCAATGCATTCAGGGTACGTGCAGAAACCGTCTCGACACGTGCCATGCGGTCCGCAAGGATTAGGATCGCAGGGGTCGGAAACAGTCGGGGAAGTTGGTGGTATTTCTGTAAACAATAAGGTTTTGATTAGATATACACAATGTATGCCAACATAAATTAACTTCTTGATTACAATAATAGATATAGGGCGGTAACTCGGTGATATTAACCTCTCGGTCTACAATCAAGGAACGGATCGCCAGTAGTGGCAGGCGGGCACGAACAGATCGGCGCATGGTCGAACACGCGGCACATGGCGCCGGTGCCGCACGCGCCGACGCACGGATCTGTGCACTTGCTGCGCACGCACGCGCGGTCGCGCGGGCACTCGGAGCTGACGACGCACTCGGGCCGGCAGCCGGACGAGCTGGCGGCGCCGCGCGTGCCGGCCGGGCACGAGCACACGGCCGCGTCGCCCGCCACCGAGCACAGCGCGCCCGGGCCGCACGGCGACGGCGAGCACGGCGGGGCTGCAACACACGCTCATTTAGTATTCAGTAAAAAGAAAAAGCGTATTACTTAAGAATTTTAAGTCATCTCCGAAGCACTCATTAATAATCTTATCAATTTGCTATCCTATAATATACTGAAATTATTCAACGCTGTATAAATTCTAAACGCATTAAATTTCATATCCATTCATGTAACAGTATATTGTTGGATGTGCAAACAGAGGATATGGTAGTCCAACGTTTTGCTTTGTTAACATTAGTTTTATTTTATTTATGTGTAGCGTACAATAATTTAAGAAAACGTGTTGTTTTATTTATGTGTAATGTGCAGAATTCGTATTTTTATATAGTTGTGCCTTTAATATGGCACATAAAAGGAAACATTAATGTGTATTAAAATATATTTTTCGAGACGGATAGACGCTTGTACCTGAGGCAATAACTTCGCATCTTTCAAAAGCGTTCCCTCTCGTTCCCGGTGGGCAAGAGCACAACGGTATGTGGTTGACCGTTTCGCATTCGGCCCCAACTCCGCAGGTGCCTTGGCAGGGATCGCGACAATGTGAACGCATACAAGCGCGCGTCGGTGAACAATCCGAGTCCGCTACACACTCGGGCCGACATCCGCTGTAGGGGTCCCCGCGCAGGCCCGGCTCGCACTCGCACGCCGCGCCCGTGCCCCTGGTGCGGCAGAGCGCGCCGGGGCCGCAAGGGGAAGGATTGCAAGGGTCGTTTGGCGGCGGTTTGGCTGTAAAACATTTGTCATTCGTTAATACACGACTCGAGAACCGTCCTGTCATGTTTAGCAAGTGTATGAAGCGCTTCTCCATAAGCGTTTGATATTAATCACGGAACTCTAACGAGCGGCTAACTTATTTTCGCCAGTAAAACCCATGCCTAAGTTTTAAAAGCGAAAAGAAGCTTACGCTTTCGTAGTCGGGGGTAATCGAATTCGAATAACGCGAGATATACGCAGACGATAATTATACGTATAACATAAGCAATCTTCGTTGTATCTGTCTTACGAATGGTATCGATGGGACGACATTCTATAAGGGGATTTCCAGTAGTAGCCGGGGGACAGTTGCAGCGAGGTTCGTGGGCGACCGGCGTGCACTGCGCGCCCTGGCCGCACGCTCCTGGACAAGGATCGACACAGTGTCTGTTCAGACACATCAGCTTCCAGTCGCAGTCGCTAGAACTTTGACACTCATAGCGGCAGAAGGGAGGCACTCCAAAGAAGGTTGGTCGACAACGACATCTTCCATCAATACAATCCGCATTTGGTCCACAATCGGGACACGGTGACATGTTCTTGGAGTCAGATTCGAGCTCTGTCAGACATAAAAAAAATATTTATTAATAAACGATGATATCTGCAGGTTTTTATACAATTCTACCTCGCTAGGATCTAAAGATGCAACTAAAATATACGTGAGACTAGACGACTAAATAATTAATTATAATAACATGTCACAGTCATCATTCAACTCAGTAATAGTTAAAATTTAGTCATAGCTGTAGATTGCGTATAATATAGTTTAAAGTACTTTTTTTTAAGAAATTACAATTCGCCGGCAAATATATTCACGTTGGTTAATAATACGGTATAAAATATAATTTACCTGGTCTGCAACGCACAAACGGATCTCCGGTGAAACCGTTTGGACACGTGCATATTGGTGCGTGTAACCTCGTGCGGCACTCGGCGAAACTGCCGCACGTGCCGGGGCACGGGTCCTGGCATCTCTGGTTGCGGCACGCGCGGTCCGGCGGGCAGTCCGAGTGCGCGCGACACTCCGGCCGGCAGCTCGGCGGCTCCGCGAACATGGGCGGCCGACACGAGCAGTGCGCGACCGTACCATCAGCACGGCATATCGTATTCGGTCCGCACGGATTTGGTGTGCATGGATCCGTTATGATCGGTTCTGTGAAACAATAGCCATAATCATTAAATGCCGTAAAGTTGCAGTGTGGCTCGCGTGAAAGATTTCATGCCGTTAGAGAACATATCTGGAAAGGTAACGAAATCCTTAATATAAACCAATTGAATGACCTAGGACTTGCTGTGCATAAATCCTGCAAGAACAGTGTATGATCAGAATATATTGAATATTAATGTAAATCATTTGGTATACATATGTATGTATCTATACATGAATGTATACATTAATGAAAGGGATCGCTTACCTCGAACTTGTTGACATGTTATGAATGGATCCCCTTTAAGTGGTGCAGGACATTCACAGATGGCGATGTGGTTATATACATTACATATTGCGTTTAAGCCGCAGGCATCCTTGCATGGGTTGATACACTTGTAGTTAATGCAAGCTAGTTGTCTCTGGCACTCTTGGTCAGTTGTACATTCTGGTCGGCATTCGATGTAAGCGTTGCCGTGATAGCCGGGTATGCAAGAACAAGTTCCGTTATCACATCTTGCGTTAATTCCACATGGGTTTTGTGCACACGGTTCTTCGTATAGCGGTAGTAAATTTTCTGAAAATAGAACATTATTATTACTACAAAATTTTAATCTCTTGCCTTTATTACGTTTATCAAAAAGCTAAAGTCTAACACAGTTAAACTTCATTTAAACTTTTATAAGAGACTATAATTTATTACATTACAAGGTGTTTTACCTCTGATAATGTTACAGCTAACGAATGGATCACCCCGGAAACCAGGTGAACACGTGCAGATAGCCAAATGATTCATTGCACGACAGTCCGCGTTAGCGCCGCACGAGCCTACACACGGGTCGACACATTTCTCTCGGACACAAGCTCTGTTATTGGGGCAATCTTCATTAATAGAACATTCTGGTGCACATCGCGGCGGAATACCCTGGTATCCTGGCCTACAGCTGCACGTTGATTGTCCGTTAAAGTCTCTACATGTAGCGAACGGGCCGCATGGATTAGGTTCACATGGTGAAGGCGGTGTTTCAGGGATTTTGATTTCTTGTGTGCATCGCACAAATGGATCTCCCGTAAAGCCTAAGAGGCAGGTGCAATATGGGCTATGACGATGCACCCGACATTCAGCGTTATCTCCACAGGTTCCAACGCAAGGGTCGATACATTTTTGTCTCACGCATGCTTTATTTAATGAACATTCCGAATTTGTTACACATTCCGGTTGGCAGTTAGGCGGAGTGCCAGAATATTCAGGTAAACAAGAGCATGAAGCTTGATCGTTTATAGGTCTACAAGAACTATAGGGTCCACATGGAGATGGTTGGCACGGATTCGTCGGTTTTACTGAAATGAATAAAATATTGGTAATTAAATTATTAAAAAGGTCACAATGGTCGCTTATACATTTTATGACAGGTTAAATATAATTCAATATACGTACCTTCTCTCAAAGTACATTGACTGTATGGATCTCCTACAAATTGATGTATACATGTACATTTTGGAACATGATTTATTACTTGACATTGAGCGTTAGTTCCGCACAATCCAGGGCATGGATCATAACATTTGTTGTTAATGCAAACGAGGTTTTGTGGACAATCGGAACTAAGAAGACATTCTGGTCTGCATCCTTCGTATGGGTTGCCAAAGTACCCGTTGAGACACATACAGCTGCCGGCGCCGTCTCGCTCTTGGCATATTGCGTTGGGTCCACACGGGTTTGGTGTGCAAGGTTTCACAGTCACTGGTTTTGGCGACGGGGCTGAAAACGATGCAAATAAATAACAATCACAATTTTTCGAGTGCCAAATATCTCTAACTTTACAGAACTGCCATGCTTTTTCTACATTCCTTATTATCTACCATATACTTATATGTATCTAAATTACGAGTATAATCATTATTTGTTAAAGTATATTAATGTGACGTGAAAATGTTCTCTAAGGCGTGCGAAGTCTGCCAACTTGCACTTGGCCAGTGTGGCAGACTACGCCCTTAACCTTCTCTCATTCTAAGAAAAGACTATGTTATAGAAGTGGGACGATAAAAGGGCCAGGAAAAAAATGAAATTGTACATGACATGAAACTATACCTTTGACTGGGTAACAGCGTTCGAACGAGTCTCCTTCGTAGCCGTCTTGACATCTGCATTGAGGTGAGTGGCTGATTACACGACATTCCGCATTTAAGCCACACGCACCCACGCAGGGATCTGAACACTTGTTGTTGATGCAGGATTTATCAAAATTGCAATCGTTATTCGTAACACATTCTGGACGACAATATGGTGGGGATCCAGTGTAGCCACTGATGCAAGAACAGGAGGGAGACTCTCCTGCGATCTTGCATATTGAGTTAGGGCCGCAAGGTGATGGAACACATGGATCTTTCTTATCAATCGGTTCATCTGTAATTAAAAGAATAAGTGAAATTGGCTAACTTTCAAGAAAATATTTAAATTGCATTTTCTTCGTGAGAGTTATATAATTGTACTTACTTTCAATAGGTCTGCATTGTGTGAAGGGATCGCCAGTGAAACCGTTTCGACAAGCGCATATAGGTTTGTGATAATGGACTCTACATTCAGCGTTGAAGCCACAAGATCCACTGCACGGATCAATGCACTTTTGATTGGAGCACGCCAGTAAGCTTGTACAGTCAGAATCCACCAAACACTCTGGCCTACACGAGGGCGGTACTCCAATGTAGCCGATTAAACACGAACAAGAAGCTTGGTCGTATGTTATGCGGCAAGTGCTGTAGGGGCCACAGGGTGACGGCTCACATGGATTCTTCTTTTCAGGCGCTGAAAGAATAGGATGAGAGTTATAATATATATTTTTAAATTGAAACACATTTAAATATGGATGCATAGCTTTGAAGGCATGTTTAATTGAATATCTTGGGCTAGTAGCACGATAATAATCTACTAGCAATTATAGATTTTTATTAGGGACGGCTTGTGTTCAGCAGTGGACTGAAGTTGATTGATGATGATATATTTCCAGATTGATATATTCCTGAGTATAATTTACCTGCAACTGGAGTACATGAGAAGAATGCATTTCCAGAGGTATTTGGTGGACAGCTGCACATAGGAATGTGGTTGTAAACTTCACACAGGGCTCCCTGACCGCACAAGTTGACGCACGGATTGACGCACTTATTCCCGACGCACGCAAGATTCGAAGCACAGTCTGAGTTGTGAGTGCACTCTGGGCGACAGCTCTGGTAGGGGTTGCCGAAGTAATCAGGTTTGCAAGTGCATCGACCGTCTAAACAATCAGCATTGGCACCGCAGGGACTCGGATTGCAGTTGTCGTATACCGCTGGAATATGTTCTGAAAAGGTATTTTTATCATTAAATTTATGTGTTAAATTTATTTCAACAACATCCATAACGAATGAAATTTATCACGATGTAAGATTCAGTACCTATATGCTCTTTGACACGACAGTTTTCGAAGGGATTTCCTATATAGCCTTCTACACAACTACATATAGCAGAGTGTTGGTAGACTTGACAAACTGTCTGGAGGCCGCATGAGCCGGGACATGGATCTTGGCATTTGTAGTTTATACACGCTTTAGAACTTGGACAATCTGAATTTACAGTGCATTCGACTCTGCAGTTGGGCGGTGCTCCGATGTAATTTTCTAAGCAAGTGCACATTGGTATTTTATTCACCACTTGACATAGTGAGTTTGGTCCGCATGGAGACGGCGAACAGGGATTTATTTCAGGAGATGGTTGTTCTGAAATTTAACGAATATATATATATTATGTTTGTTATATTAAATGCATATATCGTGCGCAAAATATTCCGTAAAATAACGAAATTATATTAAAAGTCCAAGTATTATTCTTACTTTCAATTACGACACATCGTATGAATGGATCGCCTTCGGAGTCTGGACGACAAGAACAAATTGGTGCGTGATTCACTACTCGACATTCGGCATTCAAACCGCAAACGCCGATGCAGGGGTCCACGCACTTCTGCCGTACGCAACTCTTTGTTGGTTCACATTCCGAGTTAACCGTGCACTGTGGCCTACAACTTGGTGGGACACCGAAATATTCGGGCATACAGGAACAAGATACTAAGCCATTATTATCTTTGCAAATGGAATTGGCTCCGCACGGATTCGGTGAACATGGATTTGTAGGTTTAGGTACTGAAAATACAAATAAGATTAATAAAGGCATCAAAATTATTGAAAAAGTTTTCCTTTGTGACTTAATGCTATAAACTAACCTGGAGTATCGATGATTGTGTGACAGTATGTGTACGCGTCGCCCGTGTAACCAGGGGCACAAGTACAAGACGGCAAATGGTTGATCACCTGGCACAGAGCCGTGGTTCCGCACACTCCTGGGCAAGGATCTTCACACTTATTTCTGATACACGCCTTGTTAAATGGACAGTCAGTGTTCACGACACATTCGGGTCTACAAGAATCATAAGGATCGCCGAAATATCCACTGTCACAAACGCATGTGGCTGCACCGTTTCCGGATAATTTACAACGGGCATTGCTGCCGCAGGGCGACGGTTGGCAGGGGTCGACAGGTATTATTGGCTGTATACGGTAGCAAGACTGGAACGGGTCACCCGTATAGCCATCTTGGCATGAACACATGCTAGTGTGAAGGCGAACCGCGCAGACGGTGTTTAGTCCACAGGAACCAGGGCAAGGGTCAGCGCATTTGTAATTAATACAAGCTTTATCCGAAGAACAATCGTCACTTGTTGCGCACTCTCGTCGACAATTGGGCGGAGATCCTTCAAATGTCGGTTGACAAGTGCAAACATAAGAATCGCCTGTATGAGTCGGCGTGCATAAACTATTCGGTCCGCATGGAGATGGTACGCACGGGTTGATGGGAGGTTCTTCCATTTGAACTGCAAAATTAAAGGACATCGTATTATCAATAAGTTGTGTGAGCTTTCTTTTTTTACATTAAAAGAAAATATGTATGTTAGATGAGTTGATTACCATAACATTGTGTGAACGGTGATCCGGTATGCCTCGGTGGACATGAGCAAATAGGATTGTGGTTGTTGACATTACAAATTGCGTTATGTCCGCATGATCCTGGACAAGGATCTTGGCATTTCCTATTAATACACGCTAGGGATTGAATACAATCAGTGCTTTGAATGCATTCAGGTCTACAACTGGGTGGGTTGCCTATAAAACCTTGTAAACATGAACAGGCAGCTTGGCTGTTTACTTCTCTACAAACACTGTTGGGCCCACATGGTGACGGATCACAAGGTCTAGCCGCGGGTACTGAAAACAATTTGTCGATTATTAAGTAGATTAAAGCTTGTCAGATGGTATATTGGATTATTATATTAGTATTCATATAAATGTATAATAATGAAACGTACTTTCTATCTTGGTGCATTGGACAAAAGCGTTCCCAGTCATACCGCTGGGACAGCTGCATATGGCAACGTGGTTGTAAACGTTGCATTCGGCTTCGAATCCGCACATTTCCAGACATGGATCTACACATTTTGAGCGTAAGCATGCCTTGTCTTGTGAACAATCAGTACTGAGCACGCATTCTGGACGACATCCGAAATAGGGATCTCCTTGATATTCGGGTAGGCACGTGCAGACGCCGTTATTACATTGTGCATTCGCCCCGCAAGGCGATGGATTGCATGGGTCTAGTTTCTGAGGAGGTTCTGAAATAAGAAAGTAGAAAATTCCAAAAAATATGTAAATAAGGGCTTAAAATATGCTCAAAAGTAAACAAATAATACCTGCTGGCTTGATGTTGCATACTGCGAATGGATCACCTTGGTATCCAGCTGGACATGAGCACATTGGTACATGGTTCACAACGCTGCACAGCGCATTCAGCCCACACGAACCGAGGCACGGGTTTTGACACTTCATATTTATACACGCTTTATCATTGCTGCAATCGGTGCTTACGACACATTCTGGTTTACAGTTTGGTGGACTTCCGAAGAATCCAGGGATACAAGTACAAGACGGTATCCCACTGACGTCTCGACACTCTGCATTGTTTCCACAAGGCGAGGGCACGCACGGGTCGGCCGCTTCACTTAGGACAGCATTAGTTTCTATTTTCTCATAACAAATAGTGAAGGGATCACCCTCGAAACCCCGTGCGCAAGTACAAATTGGATTATGGTTAATAACTCTGCATTCTGAGTTTCGACCACAGCCCTTAGGACATGGTGAAATACATTTTAGATTTTCGCAGGCTTTGTCCAACGGGCATTCAGAGCTCGTAAGACATTCTGGACGACAGTCTGGTGGAGAGCCCTGGTAATCGTTTAGACAACTGCAAATCGCTATGTTATTTGTAGGTTTACATTGACTGTTCGGTCCGCAGGGTGAAGGATTACATGGGTCTACAACCTCAGCTGTAAGAATATAATTTAATTATAAATTACAGTGAACAATTAAAGAATAACACAGACTTAATAACACAGTAAATTGAGCATCTATAATATTACCGTATGGTTTATACGTGCATATCTTGTATGGATTTCCATCGTATTCAGACGGGCAACTGCAGCTCGGCAGGTGATTAACAACGTTGCATAAAGCATTTAAACCACATGTACCGAGACATGGATCCTGACATTTATTTTGATGGCATGCCATATTCGATGGGCAGTCTGAATTCTGCACGCATTCCGGTTTACAAGATACGTAGGGATCGCCGAAGTATCCTGGTACGCAGGTACAAGAGCCAACATTACTCTGTTCTCTACATTCAGCATTAGCACCGCAAGGTGATGGAACGCACGGTGTAGGTCGTTCTTGTACGGCATAGAACACTTCAATTTGACAAGATATGAATGGGTCCCCAGAATAGCCTTTTTGACACAAACATATAGGAGTGTGGCTCACAACTCTGCACTCCGCATTCACACCACACGAACCGGCACAGGGATCTCGACATTTCCTATTGATACACGCCATGCTTGTTAGGCAATCGGTGTTACTAGTACATTCTGGTCGACAACGAGGCGCTGAACCAATGAATCCTGACAAACATTTACATTCTGCGTTTTCACCATTCTCTATACATTCTGAATTGGGTCCGCACGGTGACGGTAAACATGGATTCACTTTTTCAGGTAGCACAGCAGCTGCAATAAAAAAAATATTATTATTACGTGTTACAATGTTGTGATATATACGGTTCCAGAACTAAACAGAATGAGTACATACGAATCAACTGGCACGCTGAGAACGGATCTCCGGAGTAGCCGGTTAAACAGGAGCACACTGGGTTGTGATTGACGACAATGCAATGTGTATGTCTTCCGCAAGCTCCTGGACATGGATCTATACATTTCTGGTTAGAGCAAGCTTTATTTAGATCGCAATCGGAACTTATTGTGCATTCGGGTCGGCAGTTAGGAGGACTGCCGATATAACCCTGTACACAGACACACACGGCATGCCCGCCTACTTCTCTGCACTGACTATTAGGTCCACAAGGCGATGGCTCGCATAAATTCAGAGGAACACTAACTTCTGAAATATAAAATAAGTCATTAAATTTACCGATTACGATTAGCAATTGATAAAATTTAAAGAAACACACTAGAAGTACTCGCGACAGTTACCTGTAACTTTCGAGCAATAGTGGAATGGCGATCCTGTAAATCCGGAAGGACAGGAGCACATGGGTATATGATTAAAGACTTCACAAACAGCATCGCTTCCGCAAGTGCCAATGCACGGATCTTTGCATTTATTTCTGATGCATGATCTGTCTCGTGGGCAATCTGAGTTGAGCACACATTCTGGCTTACATCCGAAGTACGGATCCCCATAATATTCAGGTATACATGTACAAACACCATTACGACATTCCGCATTTGATCCACACGGAGAAGGAGAGCAGGGATCTACTGGTTCAGATTCTAAAATAACAAATATTCCATTTGTTTATGTTTATAATTAAAACCAATGTTCTTTACACATTGTGATGTATACTATATCTACATCTGTACATACCTGGCAAACGCAAGACACAACTAGTGAATGGATCGCCTGTAAATCCTGACATACAAGAGCAAATTGGCAAATGATTGTTGACATTACACTGGGCGTTATTGCCACAAGCGCCAGGACATGGATCTGCGCATTTGTTATTAATGCAAGCTGTTATTGCACTGCATTCAGAATTTATGGTACATTCTGGCCTACAGCGGGGCGGAGTGCTTATGTAGTTTGGCAGACAGGTACAACGAGCATTTCCACCATACACTTCACACTGCGAATTAGGTCCGCAAGGTGATGGAATACACGGATTAATCTCTTGCGGCGGTGATGGTATTGATACCACAACTGAAAGAAAAATATTTAATCAAGTATATGTTAATTTACACGATTAGATATTTCCAATTACTTTTGTCTTATCTATTCCACTTACTTGGTCTGCAATTCGTAAACGGATCACCCGTGAACCTCTCTTGGCAGGAGCATATTGGGTTATGAGCTATCACACGACAGTTAGCGTTTCTGCCGCACTGACCCACGCAAGGATCTACACATTTACGATTTAAGCATGCCTTGTCGCTGGCGCATTCGCTATTTATAGTACATTCCGGCCGACAGTTAGGCGGTGTGCCCATGAAACTCTCCTGACAGGTACACACTGCTTGTGAATTAACCTCACGACATAGACTGTTCGGACCGCACGGCGAAGGCGTACAGGGGGTAGTTTTAACATCTGTAAATATCAATATTTTAAATGAGATGTGTATTTCTATTAATTATGTATGTACGTTTTAAACAAGTCATATATAAAATTTACCTTCTTGCTTTGGTACACAGAATCTGTATGCATCGCCCGTGAGTCCTGGTGGACAGTAACAAGAAGGCAAATGATTGACCACTTGGCAGATACCATTTGGCGCGCATATGCCCGGACATGGATCTTTACACGTGTTCTGGATACATGCTAACGTTGGACTACAGTCACTGTTAATGACACATTCGGGACGACATCCTTCATATGGATTGCCGAAATAATTTTCGACGCATTTACAAGATCCAGCTCCATTTCTTTCAGTGCATTCTGCATTAAGACCGCACGGTGACGGCTCACATGGCGACGCATATTCAATAATTGATTCTGTAACAAATTTCACAAGATGTCTTAATATGTTACGAATTTCGTAGCACATGAATAATAAAAATACGCGAACTATCCTTACCTCTAATGGGATTACATGAAATAAGGGGATCACCGGTTTGTCCATACGAACACGAACAGATCAGAGCATGACTGACAACCTTGCAATCTGCGTTGTATCCGCAACTGCCAGGGCATGGATCTTTACATTTTTGGTTAACACATGCCAGGTTGCTGCTGCATTCTGAATTACTGACGCATTCCGGTCGACAGTTCGGCGGTGTTCCAATGTAGTCTGGTTGACAAGTGCACGACGGCGATTCTCCGATTACTTTGCAAACAGAGTAAGGTCCACATGGAGACGGCGTGCATGGGTCGATAGGCGGCGATGACACCGTAACTGAAGAAAAATATTTATTTTAAATGTTGATAAACGTTTATTATGAAACCGATAAAAATATATTAAATGTTTCATATTTACCTTCAGGAATACATCGCGTAAATGGATCCCCGGTATATTTCGATGGACATGAACAAATTGGATTGTGATTAACGACTTCACATCTGGCGCCATATCCACAAGTGCCTATACATGGATTAATACACTTTTGATTGTTGCACGCCTCATTTGAAGGACATTCGGCGCTAATGGTACACTCTGGTCGACAGGACGGTGGGCTTCCGATAAAGGTTGGCAAACAGGAACATACAGCTTGATTATTTATTGCTCTACACTGGCTGTTAGGACCACATGGACTCGGATTGCATGGTTGTACTTGAACAACTGTAATAGAAAAATAGGCAAAGTAGTACGGTTTAAATGTGTGCAAGGTAAATGGGTATTTTAAATTATTGCACGCAAACTTACTTTCAACCGTGTAACATTCCGTGAACGCGTTTCCGGACATTCCTTGTGGGCATGTACAAATCGGAATATGGTTATAAACGTTGCACTCGGCGTTCGGTGCACAAATTCCTGGACAAGGATTAATACATTTGTTCCTGGAGCAAATTTTATCAGACGGGCATTCCGTATTTGAAACACATTCTGGCTTACAGCCAATGTACGGATCTCCAGAATAGTCGGATAAACAGTTGCATATTCCATTCCTGCATTCCGCATTAAATCCGCAAGGAGACGGATTGCATGGATCCTGCGGTAATTCATCTGTAGGAAAAATTATACGATTTGAAGAACGATGTATTTAATAAGAACATAAGGTAAATTCAGCGTCAGTTGTATGAGCATTTAACTCACCTTTTTGTGGTACTATCATTTGGCAGACAGTGAATGGATCTCCTGTAAAACCTTGAGAACAAGTACAAGCTGGAAGATGATTAAATACAGTGCATACGGCGTTTTGGCCACAACTACCAGGACAAGGATCACGACACTTCATATTAATGCATGCCAAGTTTGACGGACAGTCTTGATTAATGGCACATTCTGGACGGCAGTTCGGAGGGAGGCCTTGGAAGTTGGGTAAGCATGTGCACGATGGTGCGCTGTTAACGTTACGGCAGATGGCATTGGTTCCGCAAGGGCTGGGTGCACAAGGATCTCTTTGTGGTTCTGGTATGATTTGTACTGGAGCTGAAATTCAATTGATTCATTTATTTCAATTAAACCCAATGTGAATAAAGTAATTCTTTTCTGTCAAAGATGTCAAAAAAATAACGTTTTATAATTTCAGTCAACTTACGTAGTCGGTAACAACGAGTGAATGGATCTCCTGTAAATCCAGCTTCGCAAGTGCAAATAGGACTATGTGTTATAACTCTGCACTCCGAGTTAGTTCCACAGTGGCCAGGGCAAGGGTTTACACATTTCTGATTAACACATGCTTTATCAGATTGACATTCGGAGCTAACTGTACATTCTGGCCTGCAGCCTGGAGGAGAACCAATGTAATTAGGCATACATGAACATGCACTTTGCCCATTTGCTGGACGGCACACGCTATTCGGTCCACAGGGATTTGGAAAACAAGGTGTCGTTTTCTCTGGTACTTGTTCTGTAATCATAAATATTTCGTTACTAAAAAGTGCTACTCGAGTTTATAATCGACGAATAATATCAAAGTAAACATAAACTTATTACCTATTAATATATTGCATAGTTGATATGGATCTCCAGTGTAGCCAGGTGGACATGAGCATGTGGGTAGATGGTTGACGACAGCACATACCGCAATAGGGCCACATGTTCCTGGACACGGATCTTGACATTTATTTCGGATGCAGCTTTTATTGGGTAGACAATCAGTGTTGATGGTACATTCTGGACGACATCCTTCGTAAGGGTTTCCTACATAATCCGGCAGACAAGTACATGAGCCAGCCCTGTTCTGTTCCCTGCACTCGGCGTTTGGTCCACAAGGGGAAGGTATGCAAGGAGACGTTACTTCTGTTATAACGTCTTGTATAATATAACACCCTAAAAATGGATCGCCGGAGTAACCCGAATCGCAGAAACATGTTGGAGTATGACTTATCACACGACATTGCGAATTTTGACCACAAGCATTTATGCATGGATCTGTACACTTCTGATTGACGCACGCTTTATCTGACGGACATTCACTATTAATCGAGCATTCTGGTCTGCAGTACGGTGGAGACCCGAAGAAGTTTGGCATACAAGAACATGATGGTGTGCCCGACTGTTCTTTGCAAATTGCATTGCCACCACATGGTGAAGGATTACAAGGCGTAACGTCTTCAGCTGGAGCTCCTGTAAATATTGTTGTACTTATATTATTTATTACCTTGAATATAAATAATGTTAGTTATTATAATATGTTTAATGATATATAAAATACATAAAATGAATCATATAAAATATCATACATAAAATTGTTGGAAAGACACTTACTGTACAAAATACATCTGGTGAAAGGATCTCCCGTGTATTTTGGAGGACAAGTACAAATCGGATTATGCTTCACGACTTCACATTTGGCGTCTACACCACACGTTCCACTGCAAGGGTTGATACATTTCTGGTTGCTGCATGCTTTGTTGAGAGGACAGTCAGAACTCAAGACACATTCCGGTCGGCATAGTGGTGGGCTTCCAATGTATCCAGTTACACAGGTACAAACAGCCTGGCCGTTTATTTCGCGACACTGACTGTTAGGTCCGCATGGTGATGGCAGACATGGGTTGATAACAACGGGTGCTGAAAAATTATTCGCATATTTCTTATACAATGCCTAAAATATGTACATACTCATTATGAATCTATGTAAAATATGTTATCGTCATCATACCTCGAATAGGTTCGCAGCCATAGAAAGCGTTTCCTGTCATTCCTTGAGGGCAGCTACACATGGGTACGTGATTTATTACATCACACACAGCATTGCCTGCACATGTGCCGATGCAAGGGTCAACGCACTTGTTTTTAATGCAAGCTCTGTCTCTTGGGCAGTCACTGCTTAATACACATTCTGGTCGACACCCAATATATGGATCACCCTGATGTTCTTCAATACAGGAACAGACGCCATCGTCGCAAATAGCGTTAGTACCACATGGCGACGGGTTACATTTATCGATCACATCTAATTCTACAAATTTTCTTTTATTAGTGTATGTTCAAAGAGCACCGTGATATTATTAAACAATTTTAAAAAATCAGAAACATTTTACATTAATATCCAAGAAACTCACCCGGCAATGGTTTTGGCATACACACGGTGAACGCGTCTCCAGTATAACTTTCTGGACAGGTGCATATGGGTATATGTCTGGAAACAGTGCATATTGCTCCAATTCCGCAGCTTCCTTGACAAGGATCTTGACATTTTTGCTGAATACAAGCTTGTGATGTTGGACACTCCGCATTGAGTACGCACTCTGGTTTACAATTTGGTGGAGTACCCATATAATTCTGCATGCATGTACATGAAGGCACAGTTCCAACTTCTTGGCAAATTGAATTCGGACCACATGGTGAGGGCACGCATGGATTCCTGTATGGTTCTAATTCAGCATTCAGGATAGGTGCTAAAATAGAAAATATATTTTGTTATGGTATACCAAGATTGCTCAATATTTAGATACTTTATAGAATTAATTATATCGATAGGTTAAATGCACTAATCACATCTTTAAACTATATTTTATTCATGCTTCATGCAGTTAGATATTTAAGACTTACGTGGAATTGGATTGCAACGTGTAAATGGATCGCCGGTATAACTAGGTTTACAGTTACATATCGGACTGTGGTTGATTACTCTGCATTCGGTATTTGTACCACAGGAATCGACGCAGGGATTCTCGCATTTTTGGTTTATACACGCTTTGTCTCTTGGACATTCAGTACTAATGACACATTCTGGATGACAGCCCGGTGGTACGCCGGTGTAATTTGGTAAACAAGAGCACACAGCTTGTTTATTTACTACTTGACAGCGACTATTTGGACCGCATGGGTTAGGTTGGCAGACATCCTTTGGTGTCTCGGATTCAACTGTAAGAATGTAAATCAAGTAAAACATGTTTTGAGGCATTTATATATTTACACAGGCATCGACACGGTTATAGCATAGATAATAAACGTTACCTTCTAGACTGCAGTAGCGGAATGGATCCCCTGAATAGCCGCGGGTACATGAGCACGATGGTGCGTGGTTAACAACTTGACATACGGCGTTCGGTGCGCAGGCGCCTGGGCACGGATCTTGACATTTATTTTGTAGACACGCACGATTCGATGGGCAATCGGTGTTTATAGCGCATTCTGGTCTACATCCCTCATAGGGATTACCATAATAATCTTGTAAGCAAATGCACGCTCCGGCATTGTTAAACTCCTTGCAAACAGCATTGGCTCCGCAAGGGGATGGTTGGCAAGGTGTTGTTACTTCTTGCGTTATTTGTATTCTATGGCATTCGATAAATGGATTACCAGTGTATTCAGGTAAGCAGGAGCATGACGGTGAATGACTTATAACATGGCACGCCGTATTAGAACCGCACGAACCTATACAGGGATCGACGCATTTTTGATTTATGCAAGCACGGTGTGTCGGACATTCAGAATTACTAATACATTCCGGTCTACAATACGGAGGTGAACCCATATATTCTTCTTTACACGAACATGTTGGCGAACCAAGACTCTCTTTGCATATGGAGTTAGGCCCGCAAGGCGATGGAACACATGGATTAACTATTTCTGGTGGTAACTCTTGTAAGATGCATCTACTGAAAGGATTTCCAGTATACGATGCTGGACATGAACAAATGGGGTTATGATTAATAACTTGACACTTGGCTTCTATACCGCATGCTCCTTGACAAGGTTTAATACATTTCCTATTGCTACATGCTTCGTCCGGTAAGCAATCTGTGCTAACAATGCATTCCGGTCTGCACGAAGGAGGACTTCCGATAAAGCCGGGTAAACAGGAACATATCGCCTGTCCGCTTATATCACGGCATTGACTGTTAGGTCCACAGGGACTCGGCTGACACGGCTGAAGTTTTTCGACTGCAATAAAACAAAAAACTTTTTCAGATACAAAAAATACAAAAAATTCTTGACATTTTTTTGTTTTTCATATATATATTGCAATGGTTTCGAATAAAAATATCTGTATTTTTACCTTCAACTGGAACGCATTGAACGAACGCGTCGCCGATCATACGCTCTGGACATCTACACATGGGCACATGATTGATCATTTCGCATATCGCGTTGCTGGCGCAGACGCCACTGTTGCAAGGATTAACACATTTATTTCGCAAACAAGCCTTGTCTTGTGGACAATCTGAGCTTAATGCACATTCTGGACGACATTCGAAATATGGATCGCCACGATATTCTGGCAGACAAGTGCATTCTCCTCCACGGCAGACTGCATTATTTCCACATGGAGATGGATCACAGGGATCGATTTCATCTTGCGTCACTTCTGCAACTGTTGAATTGAAATATTGATGTTATGATTTATTTGTTCATTGGCATCAATATAAAGTTATGTTTATGAAATAAAACTACTCACCTTGAATTTTGCATTCGACAAATGCATCACCGACATAATTTTCAAAACAAGTACAAATCGGTATGTGGTTCTTAACAGCACATCTGGCGTTTATACCACATGAACCTGGGCATGGATCTTTACATTTTTGATTAATGCAGGCCATATCACTTGGGCAATCAGAACTAATAACACATTCGGGACGACATCCTGGCGGTGCGCCGATGTATGAAGGTAGGCAAGTACAAGACGGAATTCCATTAACTTCTTTACACTCACTAAAAGGTCCACATGGTGATGGCACACAAGGGTTAGAGGGTGGTCTAATATCTATTGCGGTGGTTGGTGTAAGTGGGTAACATCTGCTAAAGGGGTCGCCAGTAAACTGTGACATGCAAGTACATATTGGACTATGATTTACAACAAGACACTTGGTATTATGCCCGCACTGTCCAATACATGGGTCCACGCATTTCTGAACGACACATGCCCTGTTGCTCGGACATTCCGCGCTAATGATGCACTCGGGTTTACAGTTAGGAGGTGCACCTCGGAACTCTGGCATACAAGTACAGATAGCTTGATCATTTTGTACTTTACAAACGCTGTTTGGACCGCATGGAGATGGAGTGCAGGGGTCAGAAGGCGGAAGTGGACTCTCTGAAAAATAGGCAAATGTTACTTATACCATTTGAAGGCAATTATAAAATGTGGTAGCATATCAAGTAAGTGAATATTACCTTGTATGTAAATGCAGTTTCGGAATGGATCTCCGGTGTAACCAGGAAGGCAAGTGCATATCGGCGAATGATTCACGACTTGACATTGAGCATTGGCAGCACATGTACCAGGACATGGGTCACGGCATTTATTTTGTTGACATATCCTATTCGAGGGACAATCTGTGTTGACAGTACATTCAGGTCGACATCCCTCGTAGGGATTACCAGAGTATCCTGGCGAACAAACGCACGAACCAACTTTGTTGCGTTCCTTGCAAATGGCGTTGCTACCGCAGGGGGATGGAGTGCATGGAGATATTATTTCTACGGGCGGATTAAATTGCACGTTACAAGAAATAAACGGATCGCCACTATATCCTTGTGGGCACACGCAATTTGGAGTGTGACTGACCACGCGGCATTGCGCTAATGAACCACACGCGCCTATACACGGATCTCCACATTTGTTGTTGATGCACGCCAAATGGTTCGGGCATTCGCTGTTGCTGGAACATTCTGGACGGCAGTTCGGTGGTGTTCCAATAAAATCGGGCATACATGTGCAAGACGGTGAGTCATTAATTGTTTGACAAACCGAATTTGGTCCACAAGGTGATGGCAGACAAGGATTAATTTGTGGCTGGGTCTCGAGAGCTGCAAAATGAAAATATTGACGTCAAAATATTAAAATAAGTACAAATAACGAAATGCGAAAATGAAAATAAGCAAAGGTTATCTGTGTACCATCATTTGGAAATGTTCACTTATTAAGTGTAAAAGTCCTTTACACATGTCAGTATGTTATCCACAAAACAGTTCTTTTGTAAAAGTTTCATAAACGATCGTTGTCAAAATTAAACATACAACTAGATGTTACAAAAACTTACGTCTACGTAGGCATCTGGTGAACGGATCGCCCGTGAAGTCGCTAGGGCAGGAACAGATAGGATTATGGTTTACAACTTCGCACAGAGCACCGACCCCACACGCTCCATTGCAAGGATCGATACATTTGTAATTGTTGCAAGCTTTGTTCAACTGGCATTCAGAGCTCGTGGTGCACTCGGGCCGGCACGCGGGCGGGTTCCCCGAGTAGAGGGGCAGGCACGAACACACGGCCACGTTGTTGACCTCACGACACTGACTGTTCGGTCCGCACGGGCTGGGGTTACAAGGGTTTGTTGGCAATGGAACTGGAAAAAAAGAAATTGAAGATAAATAAAAAGAAATGTGACCTTCATAAATAATGGATTTGCCTCACTTAAAATTATTCCTACAATTTTCTCATGATTATTTCAAGGGAACAACTCTTATGAAAAATTCTAATCAGAATAGACCAATTCTTATGTCATATAATGATTCCTTAAATCGACTCGATATACATATATACCTTGCACTGCGTTACACGATACGAAAGAATTGCCGTTATAACCAGCGGGGCAACTGCACATTGGAACGTGGTTGATAACTTCACAAATAGCGTTCGTTCCACATGTGTCTGGGCATGGATTCACGCATTTCTTATTGACGCAAATCTGATTCTTTTGGCAATCCGTGCCGATCGTACACTCGGGACGACAGCCGATGTACGGATCCCCGCGATATTCCGGCGAGCACGAGCACTCTCCGTGGCGGCATTGAGCGTTCGAGCCACATGGCGACGGATTGCAGGGATCTGCGGGTGGCGGTTCTGAAAGATAATGATAATTGTTATGATCACTGTAACATAATTGAGACGTTGCGTTACACGCGTAATCCGCGTAGAGGTAGACCGAGGAGGGTAGTGTCATTTTCAACGACGCAGTTTACGTCCAACTTTGGAATAGGGGGTGACCCTATTACCGTACACCGAGCACATGTTCGGATACAAATCGGAATACCAGACTGATACTAAAAGTTTCTTCTAGGAAAATAGACTACGTAAGAAAAACGTAATGGTATCTGATACGGCATTTAAGGCTAAGAAATGTCTATAAGCAGTCGCGTTTGCAACCACTCGAATAATGAGGCAGTCAAGGCATTGTTATTAATAATAGTAAAACTAAAAGATAATAATAATGAACATAACAATTGACATTATAACAAGTCAGCACAGAACACGATTCCAAAAAATAAATCGTAAAAACAACAGTAATACAGTATACATCGTGTTTTACTATTACCAGGTTGAATGTGCTAAAAATAGTTAAAGATAGTTAACGGTACAGCTTATTTACTTACCTTCTAATGGTTTTAACGTACACGCAGTGAAAGGATCGCCTTGGTAACCGTCCAGGCAAGTGCAAATTGCTATATGTTTTATGACCGAGCATTTGGCGTTTTGTCCGCAAGATCCTGGGCAAGGGTCCTTACATTTCTCGTTTATACAAGACAACGAGCTGATACAGTCCTGATTAGTGACACACTCTGGCCGACAGTTAGGAGGACTTCCGAAGTAGCCAGGTACACACGAACAAGACGCCTGGTCGCCATATTTACGGCAAACAGAATTCGCTCCACAGGGCGACGGTACGCAAGGGTCAGTTGTTTCGTCTAATACTGGTTGGGGCACTACGGGCGTACAAAAACAATGATTATGGCAATTACATCACAATCAGAAATTTATCATTAAAACATTACATAATACCAAAAAAAACATGTGACCATACTAGCTACATAGAACTTTTCACGCCTATATATCCCTGAAGGGTAGGCAAAGGAATGTACTTCCGAGAAGATATAAATGGAAATTCTCTAACAAGTTTTCAAAGCAATTATATCATTGAAACGACGATATACCTGGTTTCGCGTAACATCTCGTAAATGGATCTCCGACGTACCCCACGTGACAACTGCATATAGGGTTGTGGTTAAATACACGACATTCCGCATTTTGCCCGCACGGTCCGGGACAGGGATTCACGCATTTTCTATTAACACAAGCCTTGTCCGATACGCAATCCGAATTTAACACACACTCAGGCCTGCAAGACGGCGGTTCGCCAATAAACTCCGGTAAGCAACTGCAAACGGCTTGGTCGTTCAATACGCGACATTGGCTGTTCGGCCCGCAAGGACTTGGGTAACAAACGTTAACTGGTGGTATAAACTCAACTGGAACAAAATATTTGTATTATTGTACCTATTCAGATTTGTGATAGGAATTATGTAATGGGATACAAATTATTAGTAAAAAAAAAAGTACCTTGTAACGTGTTGCAGCGTCGGAATGGATCTCCCGTATAGCCCGAGATACATGTACATGTGGGTGAATGGTCGACGGTAGCGCACTCGGCGTTAACCCCGCACGTGCCAGGGCAAGGATCTTGACACTTGTTGCCGATGCAGGCCCTGTTCCCGGGACAGTCGGAGTCGCTCACACATTCCGGTCGACAACCTTCGTGAGGGTCCCCGAAGTAGCCTTCGTTACAAACACACGACCCCACTTTGTTCTGCTCCCTGCATATTGCGTTCGGTCCGCATGGCGAAGGCGAGCATGGCGATAAAAATTCCACGGCAGTTATCAATGAGCATTGTGTAAATGGATCCCCTCTGTAACCCTGTGGACACACGCACATGGCCGAGTGGCTCACGACTCGGCACTCGGCATTCTCACCGCATGCGCGTGTGCACGGATCTTTACATTTCTTATTAATACACGCCAAGTGCGTTGCGCACTCGCTGTTGCTAATACACTCAGGTTTGCAATATGGCGGCTGGCCCTTGTACTCAGGCAAACAGGTGCACGAAGGATTTCCGTTAACTTCTTTGCAGACCGAATTGGGTCCACACGGGGACGGTTGGCACGGATTAACAGTGATTTGCGGTGAGCCTGCAAGCGTTAATTATATTGAAACAGTTACATTTGTTCGAGAGAACGAACAGAACACATTGCGATTTAAATGATTTGGAATATAATATATCGTTATGAAACATACTTAGGACGGGTGTACACGCTACGAACGGGTCTCCAGTTTGAGTGGGGGGACACGCGCACACTGGGTTGTGGTTGATCACTTCGCATACGGCTCTCAGGCCGCAAGATCCGAGGCAAGGGTTTATACATTTCTGTTTCATACAAGCTTGGTTCTGAGGACATTCTGCGTTCACAACGCACTCAGGTCTACAGGCCGGCGGCACACCCAGGTATGTGGGCAGGCACGAGCAAACAGCTTGGTTATTGATCTCGCGACACTGGCTGTTCGGACCGCACACTGCCGTGCCACACGGGTTTTCGATCGGTGTTGCTGCAAGTTAAAAATTATAATTCATATATTATTATTTTACACGGTAATAATAATACGTTTATAACATTGTACTGCAATATTACTGACACACTGCAATACGTACCTTTAATGGGATTGCAAGCAACAAAGGCATTTCCAGTGAAACCGTTGTTGCAACTGCACATGGGGATGTGGTTGACCACTTGGCATAGCGCATTCTGTCCGCACGCTCCGATACAAGGATCGATACACTTGCTTTGCACGCAGGCCTTGGTCTGATCGCAGTCCGTACTGAACACGCATTCCGGTCGACAGTTGAAGTATGGGTCCCCGTGGAATTCAGGCAAGCATTGACATTGTCCATTGAAGCATTCGGCGTTCGAGCCGCACCGCACGTTCGTACACGAGTCCATGATGTTCGGCTCAACTGAAATCACAACAAAACAAATTCTATTAAAGTAGCCATATTTGTACAGATTTTTGTAAATGCGTTCTCGAAAACGGCTCTAACGATTTTGATAAAATAGGGTTTTGCGAGTGCAAAAAATCGATTTAGCTGAGTTTCTTGAGTGGCAAAAATCAATTCCATCAAACGTTAACACAACAGATTTACAAAAATTTTGGTTCAACATTAAGAACGAATAAAGAAAAATAGATCGATTTATATCGTAACTATCGAAGAAACTAATTTTCTTCATATTTTCACCCGAGCAAATTAATCGCCGAAATTCATTAATTATTTACTATTAGTATAATAAATACCTTCTAAGGTCTGCAATTTACAACTGGTGAACGGATCTCCGATGTAGCCTTCATTACATGTGCAAATAGGTATATGATTCTGAACATTACACGACGTGAACAGCCCACACGAGCCGGGGCACGGATCCTGACATCGGGAGTTGATGCAGGCGCGGTCGCTCGAACAATCCGAATGTATCGAGCACTCCGGTCGGCAGTTCGGTGGACTTCCTATATAATTGCTCAAACACGAACAAGACGGAGTGTTTCCGACATTTCTACATTCTGCGTTAGGACCACACGGTGAAGGTAAACACGGATTGACCCTTTCTGGAGGCGGTTGGTCATCTGTCAAGATGAAACAAAATTCATTATTTAATAATAACGTAATTTAAATTTCCATTATAATTAGTACTAGTATGAAATTCGTACTCACATGGAACAGGAGTACAAATTGTGAATGGATCTCCTGTGAAGGATGCCTTGCATGAGCATATTGGGCTGTGATTTATCACTTTGCAGTTACTGTTGACACCGCATGGTTTCGGACAAGGGTTCACGCATTTACTCCTTATACATGCTTTATCTTGTGGACACTCAGAACTCACTACACACTCTGGACGGCAGTTGGGTGGGGATCCTACGTACTCCACTTGGCAAGAGCACACAGCTTGCCCGTTGATGTTTCTACACTGGCTGTTAGGCCCACACGGCGACGGATAGCAAACATCCTGTGGGGTACTTGGAGCTGGTTCTAAAATTAAAACAAAAATTTCAATAACGACCGAATTAATAAAACAATTTGTATTTGTGTTTGACTTGAAAAATGTACCTTGGAATACGCAATATCTGAACGGATCACCGGTGTAACCGTTAATACAGGTGCACAATGGAATATGATTAACGACTTGACATTCGGCATTCGATCCACAGCTTCCTGGGCACGGATCGACGCATTTGTTATTAGAACATGCTCTGTTAGATGGACAATCAGTATTTACTACGCATTCAGGTCGGCATCCCTCGTACGGATTGCCAATGTAACCTTCGATACAAGAGCACGAGCCTGCGTTATATTTTTCTTTGCACAAAGCATTCGATCCGCATGGCGACGGTGAGCAGGGTGTGGTTAGGGGCTCTGCATGGAGGGGCTCGGGGGCACAGCCGGTGAACGGATCCCCCGTGTATCCGTTGGAACATAAGCAGATTGGAGAATGGCTGACGACCCTACATTCCGCATTAGCACCGCACACTCCTTCGCATGGATTCACACATTTCGTTCTCACACACGATAAGTGGGGAGAGCAGTCTTCGTTGGTGGTGCACTCGGGTTTGCAATAAGGCGGCTGCCCGCGATAGTTGTCTAGGCACGTGCATGTTGGTACTCCGTTCACGTCCTTGCACAAAGAGTTCGGTCCGCACGGTGATGGTGTACACACATTGATTGGTTCCGGCAACTTCTCAGCTGCAACATTTGATGTAATAAATTATTAATGCTATGTACAACATACAGATAAAATTTTGTAAACTGACCGTATAAAATACTCACGTAGTTTGAAGCAGCGTGAGAATGGATCACCCGAATAGAAAACAGGACACGTGCATATTAGGTTGTGATTGACCACTTTACATTCGGCGTTAACGCCACAGGCGCCCACACATGGATTAACGCAGCGTTGATTACTGCACGCCTGGTCTAAAGAGCACTCTGCACTAATAACGCATTCTGGCCGGCACGCGGGCGGAGAGCCGATGTAGTTGGGCGCACAAGAACATACAGCTTGGCCATTTGCTTCTCTACATTGACTGTTAGGGCCACATGGAGATGGTTGGCATGGATTAATTTTAATAGGTTCTGAAAAATGGTAATATATCGTTATTTTACATTGCATATTCATATTTATTTAACTATGTATTGTCTAAATTAGATTTGAATGTACCTGAAATAACGCGGCATTCCACAAAAGCGTTCCCGGTCATGCGCTCGGGACAGCTGCACATTGGAATGTGATTAACCACGTTACAAACAGCTGTGGGCGCGCACGTTCCAGGACAAGGGTCTTGGCATTTATTCTTCATGCAAGCCTTATCTCTTTCACAATCGGTACTCTGGATACATTCAGGCCGACATCCGGTATACGGGTCCCCGTGGAATTCAGGAATACAACTGCATTGGCCATTGTTACACTCAGCGTTTGATCCACAAGGTGACGGGTTACATGGGTCAGTTTGTTCTGCAAGGAAAGATCATTGACATTACCCGCTGTCAACTTGTGCGCTAACATACCATAAAGATTTGCTTCAAAAATTATATTCATTTAATTTAGGTGTCTTAAATAAGAGTATTTATGAAACGATGCGCAAAACTAAAGTATATTTGTATGGTCATAATAAATATGAAATATAGAAAAGTAGAAGATAATTACCTTTAATAGGTTCAGGGCTGCACTGTATAAAAGCGTTGCCGCTAAAACCTTCTATACATTTGCAAATTGCCACATGATTCATGACATGACAGTCAGCGTTGAGGCCACATGAGCCTGGACAAGGGTCTTTGCATTTTTGTCGAATGCAAGCCAGATTACTGGCACAGTCTTCGTTGATAGAACATTCAGGTCTACAATTCGGGGGACTGCCTTCAAAGGTTGGTAAGCACGAACAAGACGGGATACCGCGAAGATTCTGGCACTGAGAGTTCGGACCACATGGTGATGGTATACACGGGTCTGTTGGTTGTGGAGGGGCTTGAACTGGAACTGAAATAATAATTTTATATAATTATTGATATCTTCGATAAATTCAAAGACGGTGAACAAAAATAAAAAAGCTACGATTTAAAGAAGTAAGTATAGATATACCTGTAATTTTGTAGCAGCTGGAAAATGGATCACCAGTAAATCTTTCCTCACAAGTACAGATAGGGCTGTGGTTAATAACTTTACACCTCGTGTTTAACCCGCAGGGGCCGGGACAAGGTGATACGCATTTTTTGTTCCTGCATGTTTTATCGGCTGGACATTCGGCGCTGACGACACATTCCGGCCTGCAGTTTGGTGGAGACCCTCTGTACTCGGGCAAACAAGAACAAACGCTTTGGCCGTTCGTAACTTGACATTGACTATTTGGCCCACAGGGCGAGGGTTGACATGGATCAGTGTATACTTCCTCTTGATCTACAAAAGTGAAATACAAATTCATAAAAGGCATTTACTTCAGGAATTTTAGGCATTTACATAATATTAAACGAATTTGACGGAAAACATCAATATATATTTTACTTACGTTTAAGTGCACACTGCTTAAACGGATCGCCTACATACTGTGGGCGGCATGTACACAATGGAGAATGATTCACTACTTGACAGTCCGCATTCTGAGCGCACGTGCCCGGACACGGGTCAATACATTTGTTTCTGGTGCATGCTTTATTGCTTGGACAATCTGAATTGACTGAGCATTCTGGGTGACATCCTTCATATGGATTACCGAAGTAACCAAGAACACACAAACACGCCCCAGCACCGGCCTGCTCTCGGCATTCCGCGTTAGGACCGCAGGGCGAGGGGGTGCAAGGTGACAGTGACTCAATGGGAATAACGGCATTTACTGTGCATTGAATAACCGCATCACCACTGTAACCATCGGGACAAATACACACCGCCGTGTGGCTCACAACTCTGCATTCCGCATTAATTCCGCAAGCCTGAGCGCATGGATCTTGACATTTTCTGTTTATACAAGCCTTGTGAGCACTACACTCGCTGTTTGATATGCACTCTGGACGACAATTAGGCGGAGATCCGATAAATTCTGGCATGCATTGACAGGACGGAGTTTGAGCGCTTGACTGTTGACAAATCGAGTTGGGCCCACAAGGTGACGGCTGACATGGGTTTACCGCAACCGTTGGTTCAGATATTGCTAGAATATATGTATACAATTAAAATAACACCGTATAAATGCGATGATAAGTAGGTATATCATTTGAAAATTATACCAAATGTAACTTACGAATTGAAATGCATCTCGTAAATGGATCGCCAGTAAGTCCGTTGGAGCATGAACATATCGGATTGTGATTGATTACTTGGCATTCCGCTGCTACGCCGCAAGCGCCTTGGCATGGATTTATGCATTTCTGGTTGCTGCATGCCTTGTTTAGAGGACAATCTGAACTAGCGGTACATTCTGGGTGACAAGACGGAGGCGCCCCAAGATAAGAGGTCATACAAGAACACACGGCTTGATTATTATACTCTCTACATTGACTGAAAGGTCCACATGGACTCGGTTGACATGGATTCGATGGCACGACATCTGGAAATAATCATAGTAGAAAAATAATTATGCAATGACATATGTATAAATTATTTTAAAGAGGACTGTTTGTGTTGTATGATTTAATTAGTACAATTCTGAGGGATATAGGCGTGTCGGTGCGAAATAAGATTACATTCTTCGATCCTGTGCCCTTATATAGTGATATAATTATATAGATTAAGTCCGGCGCCGGCAGAATGTGGCATAACGCGATCTGCCTAGATACAGATACAGCCAGCAACATAAGTGGTACGAGAGGCTGCGCTCTGCGAACCCTAACTCGTATGCCCCGCATGAAGACGATGGGCTTAACTCCCAAGCCTATGTCCAGCAGTGGATTTCAATAGGCAGATTATGATGATGTATACAAACAAAGATGTAAACTATAACGTTACCTCTTATTGGGTTGCATTGCACGAAAGCATTTCCGGTGGTTTTCGGCGGACAAACGCAAATTGCCATATGTTTGACCACCTCGCAGTCAGCGTTGGTCCCGCACGTGTCAACGCATGGATTGATACACTTTTGCTTGACGCAAGCTTTGTCCATTGGACATTCTGAGCTGATTGTGCACTCAGGGCGACAACCGAAGTACGGATCACCGCCGTATTCGGGTAAACAGGTACAGACGCCATCATCGCAAACGGTGTTCGCCCCACACGGTGATGGATTGCATGGATTTATCGGTGTCGGTTCTGGTAAAAATGGAAGAATATATACATAAGTTGTGATAAACTTGATGAAATCATTTGTTGTAAGTTCTAAATGACTATTTTTTACCTTTCAGGGGTTTCAATATGCAGCTGTTGAAAGGATCACCGGTGTAACCGTCAAAACAGGTACAAATTGATACGTGGCTT
This sequence comes from Mysoria ambigua, assembly GCA_018245875.1. Classification (NCBI taxonomy): domain Eukaryota; kingdom Metazoa; phylum Arthropoda; class Insecta; order Lepidoptera; family Hesperiidae; genus Mysoria; species Mysoria ambigua. The sequence goes on along the minus strand of DWEI01000001.1, from coordinate 26,839 downwards.
TGTACTCTGCATTCAGCGTTTCTGCCGCATGAGCCAGGACATGGGTCTACACACTTTTCATTGATACACGCCTTGTCGCTTGCACAGTCAGTGTTAATAGAGCACTCAGGTCTGCAGTTCGGTGGGCTGCCGTGGTACTGCGGCACACATGTGCAAGAAGGTACTCCTCCGACATCGCGACATTGCGAAAACGGTCCACAAGGAGAGGGCAGGCATGGATTGACCGGAATGGTGATATCTTGGACTGAAATTTTATTACATGTGTAATAAACGAATATTATGAATATATTAACAGTATATAAAAACGTAAAACGGGAACCAATAACAAAAACTATAAATACCTGGAACTCTGTAACAGCGGCTGAAAGGATCGCCCGTATGTTGCGATCGACAAGTACAAATTGGACTATGATTGATGACTTTACAATCAGCATTTGACCCACAAACGCCTTCACAAGGGTTCTTACACTTTCGTTCGATACACGCCAGCTGTTGACTACACTCCGAACTAACAACACATTCGGGCCTACAGTTCGGCGGTGTGCCCAAATAGCCCGACTCGCAAGTGCACACCGCTTGGTCGTTCAATACTTTACATAAACCGTTGGGTCCGCATGGAGAGTTCGCACACGGGTTTACTTGTGACTGAGGTGTTACTAAAAAGACACATAAATGTATATTATTAGTCAGGTATAAGGGTTTATTATAAATATAACATTTACTTCACTGCTTATAAATCCTACCTTGAGGTCTTTGCACACATTCCTGGTAAGGACTTCCGATTAGTCCTGGCAGACACTCGCATCGAGGTGTGTGGTTTATTACATTACACACAGCGTTCAAACCACATATATTATTACAAGGATTTTTACATTTGTTTTGGATACATGCCAAATTGGTCGGGCAATCGGAATTCACTACGCATTCAGGGCGACAGCCTTCATATGGATTGCCAATATATTCTGGTAAGCACACACATGAGCCTGCCCCTCTTTGCTCTTTGCATAACGCGTTCGGTCCACAAGGTGAAGGAGAGCAAGGTGTAAGAGGTACATCAAGGATTTTGCATGCAATAAATGCATCTCCTGTATATCCTGGTTGACAATAGCATTGTGGCGCATGACTCACAACTCTGCATTCAGCTTCAGCGCCGCACGAACCGGGGCAAGGGTCTTTGCATTTTTGGTTTATGCATGCTAGTTCATTTGGACATTCTGTGTTAGCGATACATTCAGGACGACAGTTGGGCGGACTTCCCATGAAGTTTTCGAGACATGCACATGATGGAGCACTATTAATTTCCTTACAAACAGAGTTCGGTCCACAAGGCGAAGGTTCGCAGGGGTTGACGTATTTGACTGGTTCCAAATCTAAAATGATATATGTCACATCAATATACTTGTATCAAATCACGAAACTAATATTATAAAACAATCTTTTGTTCATACCTTGAACTATACATCTATTGAAGGGATCTCCAGTAAGACCTGATGGACATGAGCAAATGGGATTATGATTTATCACTTGACATTGAGCTCCAGCACCACAGTTGCCTTTACATGGGTCGATACAGCGTTGTCCAGAGCACGCTTTGTCTAGTGGGCATTCAGCGCTAGACGTGCACTCAGGCCTACAAGTAGGTGGAGCATCTTTGTATCCAGGCAGACAAGTACATATTGCTTGGCCATTGATTTCTCTGCAGCGACTGTTAGGACCACAAGGTGTGGGGTTGCACGGATCAATAAATTCGACGATTTTTATTGGTCGGCACTCAAGGAAAGCGTTTCCTGAGGATCCTTGTGGACATGTGCACATGGGTACATGGTTAAATATATTGCACAGTGCTTGCTTGCCACATGTGTTAATACAAGGATCTACGCATTTACTTCTCACGCAAGATTTATCGTGAGGACAATCTGTGTTTACTAAACATTCTGGACGACAGCCGAAATAAGGATCACCGTGGTATTCTGGTAGGCAAGTGCAAACGCCATCATTACATTCCGAGTTGGGACCGCACGGGGACGGATTGCAGGGGTCCAGTTCAGTGAAAATTTCTGAAAATGAATTTATTTTAAACATCAAAATGCTTTAAAATTTAACACTTCATTTTGATTAGTGCTACCCTAAGATTATAACGAATGCTATTAATAATCATGTCTGTATTTACCATCTTCCTGGGGTGCAGGTGTACATTGTACGAACGGATCCCCTTTGTAACGTTCTACGCAACTACATTGCGCAATATGATTAAACACGGTGCACTGAGCATTCAAACCACATGCGCCTGGGCATGGATCACGACATTTTTCATTTATGCAGGCTTGGTTACTAGGACATTCGGAATTTATCGTACATTCTGGCCTACAGTTTGGAGGGCTGCCGATATAGCTCGGTTGACAAGCACAGGACGGACTACCGCCTACATCCCGACATTCTGCATAAAGACCACATGGCGAAGGCAAACATGGATCCGCTGTTGGTATACTAATTGGTGGTTTTGAAACTGAAACGAAATATGAATATAAATATTGTACGTTCATTCCAAATCAATTTGTAGTACAAGATAATAAATATAGTGGAACTGTACCTTTTATAGGATAGCATCTTGTAAACGGATTTCCTGTTAAGCCTTGCTTACAGACGCAGATCGGACTATGATTTATAACGTTGCAGTTAGCATTGTCTCCACAACTGCCTACACATGGATCGGAACATTTTTGGTTAACGCAAGCCAAATGCGGTGGACATTCCGAACTCACTACACATTCTGGACGGCAATTGGGCGGAGCGCCCACAAATACCGGCAAACAAGAGCATACTGCTTGACCATTTATTTCCTTGCACTGGCTATTTGCACCGCACGGTGACGGGCTGCAAGGGTTTGTCTCAAAAACTTGCGCTAGAATGTTAAAGAAAATACATGGTTATAAACACCACGTGCTAGAAGTAGTACTTCAATGAAAGAAAAATACTTAAACAGGACTATATTAACTGTTGTACTCACGTTCTTGCATAATGTTGCAATGGCTGAATGGATTTCCAGTGTACCCTGCTATACAAATACAGTTGGGCATATGATTGTTTACTTGACACAAAGCATTTGAACCACAAGTGCCCGGGCAAGGGTCGATGCATTTCATTCTGGAGCATGCTTTATTGAGTGGACAGTCGGAATTGACAACGCATTCAGGCCTGCAACCCTCATATGGATTTCCTAAATAATCTTCTTGGCATTGACAAGCTCCCACTCCATTTTGTTCCCGGCATATGGCGTTTGCGCCGCAAGGATTTGGACTACATGGCTTTAATGTTTCGCTTGGTTCTGTTGTAACTATAATGGTGCATTGTGAAAATGGATCACCGGTGTATCCAATTTGACATATGCACATTGGAGAATGACTGACAACTCTGCACTCCGTGTTACTGCCACAACTTCCTATGCATGGGTCGGAGCATTTTTGATTTACGCAAGCCAAATTGTAGTCGCATTCGCTGTTACTTATACATTCAGGTCTGCAATTAGGCGGTGTGCCCTTAAAACCTGTCAAGCAAGCGCAAACTGGACTCTCGCCGCTTATTCTGCAGACAGAATGAGGTCCACAAGGAGATGGATCACAGGGATCGATTTGCTGCGGGGTTTCAACTGGAAATGTATTTACGATTTTTAATAAAGTTATGTAGATTAATTGATCAATTCAAGTACAGTACAGGTTCACTTACCAATAACGGAACATCTTACGAACGGATCACCCGTAAATGATGGCGGGCAGGTACAGATTGGGTTATGATTGATGACGTCACACACGGCCGCCACTCCACAAGCGCCAATACAAGGATTCACACATTTCTGATTATTACAGGCTTCTTTCAATGGGCATTCGAGACTAATGACACATTCAGGTCTACAGGTTGGTGGACTACCTCGATAACCAGGAATACAAGAACAAACTGCTTGGCCGTTGGATTGTTGACATTTGCTGTTCGGTCCGCATGGCGATGGATTACATGGATTCACATTAGTAACTGAAAATTATGAAAATGATTACTTTATATTATTATGCAGCACAATAATCATCTGGCCAATATTAAGAAATTAAAAAAAATATAAAGTAGGAGTCAATCATTATCCATTATGAGTGTGACGTACCTGCAAACGGTCGACATTCCACAAAAGCATTGCCATTCATACCCTTAGGACAGCTACACATAGGTACATGGTTGTTAACATCACAGATAGCATTCAATCCACATGTGCCAATGCAGGGATTTACGCATTTATTTCGTTGGCAACCTTTGTCCTGAGAACAATCTGAATTGTATACACACTCTGGCCGACAGCCGAGATACGGGTCACCGTGGTAACCGGCTACGCATGAACATATACCGTTACTGCATTCTGTGTTTGAACCGCAAGGACTTGGATTGCACGGATCTAATGGGACAGTCGGTGTTTCATCTAAAAACAAATCGTTGTTTAAACTCAACGCAATTCGTGTTTGGCAATTGGTGAATTCAATGTTAATATCAACTCACCCTTGAACGGTATTGGCGAACACTCCCTAAATGGATCCCCAGTGTAACCCTCTGCACATATGCACACTGGAACGTGTTTGTTTACAAAACATGTGGCGTATAATCCGCATGAGCCTTCACAAGGGTCTCTGCACTTCTCCGCGATACACGCTTGATTACTTGGGCAGTCGGAGTGTACGACGCATTCCGGTTTACAGTACGGCGGCGAACCAGTGTACATGGGGAGACACGAACACGAGGCCAGTCCATTTATGTTACGACATTCCGCATAAAGACCGCAAGGCGACGGAAGACATGGATCTGACGGTGCAGCCACAACTGGAACTAATTCTACGAAAGGAAAAACGATGTTACTATTTTTATTTGGTAATTACTTCTGCAACGTAATAAGATTTATTATATGTTGATAACACTGCAAATAAATTAGCTGTCTTCGACAATAAATAAGTCAAATTCGGAAAATACTGACATAGGTATAATAAGTAATTTTACTTACGAAGAGTCACAGAACACAGGGTGAACGGATCCCCAGAATATCCTTGCTTACAAGAGCAGACTGGACTATGGTTTATTACTTTGCATTCGGTATTACGACCGCAGGGCTTAGGGCAAGGATTTACGCATCTGTTGTTAACGCACGCTCTTGTCAGCTTGCAGTCCGAATTTACAACACACTCAGTTTTACAATTCGGTGGAGATCCAATGTAATTAAGTAAGCATGAGCAAACTGGTTGGTTGTTTATTTCCTTACACATCGCGTTAGCGCCACATGGTGACGGATTGCAAACATTTATGACAGAAACATCATATTCTGTAAAAGCAATAATCACAAATTAGAAAAACTATTTCACATTAAAAGTGATTGAAGTTATTACTCAGTCCTGTTATATAAAACCTTACCTCGAACAATGGAACACATAGATAATGGGTTGCCCGTATAACCAATTTTACAGTTACAAGATGGCTTATGATTTGTAACAAAGCAATCGGCGTTGTGACCACACACTCCTGGACACGGGTCTATACATTTGTTCCTATTACATGCAGCCATCAGCGGACAGTCTGAATCGGCTAAACATTCTGGTCTACATCCTTGATACGGGTCACCGAAATAATCGGGCAGGCATGTACAAGATCCAGCGTTTCCTTGTACTCGACATTCCGCATTCGAACCGCATGGTGATGGTTCACACGGATTAATGTACTCAATCTTTGGAGGAGCTGAAATAGTTTATTAAAAAAATCATGTAAAAAAATATTCACTTACCTAAACACCGTATTTACCTCAGAAGCATCTCCTCGGTCCGAAGCGTTAGTCGAAGCTACTGGGTTCGGCGACGTTTAGACTCTCTAATCCAGCCGCGGCGCTGCCCGTTAGCAGCACCATCCAAAAGCAGCCGTTTTAAAAAACGGCCAAGCTTATACTGTAAGTGCTTTGTTATCTCCGCGTGCTCCAATCAAAAGCAGAGGCATTAATTTCACATATATAGTTATTGAAAATGTTACATCCCTTCTGGAAGCAAAATCTATATAATTAAAAATTACGTTGTCACCATCCGATGTCTTCGCCTTCATTTTACAATTAAGCATGTAACAGATACTGCACCAGTATAATTTCCAACAAACCAAGCGACTGGCATGGTAGTCACTCAGTTCTAAAAAAAAGATACCAGTGCAATCCTGTTTTCTGGACATTAGTAAAACCGTGTGAGCCGTGATCTTATTTCGAAATTTTAAAAAGCACACATTTTAAGCATGACCTGTCACGCTTTGCAAAGCAAGGGTTAATGCTCTTTTTTCTTCGATGTCTTATTTTTTTGGTTAAATTAACTTTTTTTAACATTATTTACCTTCTGATCAATATTATGTATATTTGTCATAGATATTTTTCATAGTTAAGGATCCTTCTAAATCAATGGGTACAAGTAATTATAATCACTGATAAGAACAAAATACTAGTTAGATTTATATAATACAACGTTGGTTGCAATGATCCTTACCTTTGGGTACTGTACAACCCTGGAACGGATCGCCTTCTAAGCCAGGTTCACATGCGCATGTTGCGCGGTGGTCGACCGCTGAGCACACGGCACGGGGACCGCACGCTTGCAAGCAAGGATCTTTGCAGCGCTGGGCCACACAGGCAAGAGCCGCTGGACATTCCGCACTGATTGTGCACTCGGGCCGACAGTTTGGTGGAGCTCCAATGAACCCAGGTTGACAGCTGCACGCCGGTATATCTCCCGAATTTACGCATAGCGAATTCGGCCCACAGGGTGATGGTTGGCATGGATCGACCGGTTCAGGTGGGATTGCTAAAATACAAAATTCATGTTAACAACTTTAATATCACAAACATACATGTATATACCTTTGAAATTCATAATGGTATCGTTATTCGTTTATACCTGGCAGCGGGTAGCAGTATGTAAATGGATCTCCAGTGAATCCGTCATTGCAAGTGCATATAGGCGAATGGGCGATGACTTGACAGCGCGCCCCACGTCCGCAAGCTCCCTCGCATGGGTCCCTACACCGTCTCTCTATGCACGCGAGTTGTAACTTGCACTCTGAACTGACGAGACACTCTGGGCGGCACGTCGGCGGTGCTCCTATGTGACCCGAGCGACAGGAGCAAGCTGCGGCGCCGTTTGCACTTACTGTGCACTCACTGTACGGCCCGCACGGAGACGGAGAACATGGCGACCGAGGCGTTTCTAAAATGTATGAAAACAAGATGCTTTTGTTTTACCATGTACTTCAACCGTATATAAAAATAAGAATCGAATTAATTAAATTAAGACTAAAATGCACAAAATTAATAGTTTTACCTGATTTGATAATTTCTGTGCAAAATGAAAATGGATCACCCGATGTATTCGGTGGGCACGTGCACGATGGAATGTGGTTATTAACTGAACACGTAGCGCTAGTGCCACAAGCTCCGGGACACGGGTCCACGCACTTTCCTCCTTGGCAGGAGCGTGTTGGCGAACATTCTCCATTAGTGCTACATTCTAATCTGCACCCTGAATAGGGATCTCCAAAGTAACCTGGCGCACAGTTACATACGCCATTGTCACAATTAGCGTTACTTCCACAAGGTGATGGAGTACATGGGTCTGCTGAGGGTGTTGGTGTAACTGCAATAGTAAGGACGTTTATTTTAATTCAGTATTACTTTTAGGTATTAAGATTTTAAAAATCTTCTTTTAATGAAAAGATAACTTACCAATTACTTCCAAACATTGAATAAATGGATCACCGGAATAGCCCACGGGACAGCTACATATTGGTATATGATCTTGAACTCGGCACTCTGCTCGGAATCCACAAGAACCTTCACATGGATTCGTGCACTTTTCTGCAATGCAAGCCTGATGCGAGGGACAATCTGTATTTACAAGGCACTCGGGATGACAATTTGGTGGTGAGCCCAAGTAACCCGTCAAACAAGAGCAGGACGGAGAATTATTGATGGGACGACATTCACTATATGGCCCACAAGGGTTCGGTTGGCATGGTTGATATGGTTTAGGTTCTTCGTGAACTGTGTATTCAGGTTCTGCGCATCTAGTGAACGGATCACCGATTGTTCCTGCTGGACAGCTACATAGTGGACTATGATTTATTACTTGGCAGTGAGCGCCAAGGCCACAGGTACCTCTACACGGATCCGCGCATTTCAATTTGTGGCAAGCACGATCTGAGGGACATTCACTGCTGACTGTGCACTCGGGGCGACAATCGGGCGGAGCTCCCTTATAGTCCGGAAGGCACTCACAAGACGCTAGCTCTCCATTCTCTCTACATACACTATTAGGTCCACATGGAGATGGTTGACAAGGCCGTATCTCTTCTACGGGTGGTTTTTTATTACATTGAACGAATGGATTTCCTGTATATCCCTTTATACATGCGCAAGAAGGAACGTGATTTATTACTGTACATTCGGCATTAGAACCACAAATTCCTGGACAAGGATCAGCACATTTGTTTCTGATACACGATTTATCCGCAGAACAATCTGAACTAAGGACACATTCAGGTCGACATCCTTCGTATGGATTTCCTTGATATCCTTCCAAGCATGAGCAAGCACCTGCACCGTTCCGCTGAGTACAAATTGCATTCGCTCCACACGGTGACGGATCGCAGGGCTTTACAACGTTTTCTGAAATAAATCATGCTCATACTTTAAATATTATTTAATTTACGCGAAATAGCTATATGTTGGCTTCTTAGTACATACCTATGAATAGCGAATATAACTAGATATTTAAGGTTTAATAAAACAGAAGTTAAGTCAACTAATAATTAAATGTTGATAAATTTATATAGTCAATAAAATATTACCTTCTTGAGGGACGCATTGCAAGAATGGATTTCCAGTATATTTTTCTTTGCAAATGCATGATACGGTGTGGCTAACAATAATGCAATCTGCATTTACTCCGCACGATCCCGGGCATGGATCCACACACTTGTTTCTGATGCATGCTTGATTTGACGGACAATCGGGGTTAATAACACACTCCGGTCTACAATTTGGCGGCTGCCCAACGTAATCATCTACGCATCTACAATTAGCTTTTCCGTTTCTCTCTTGACACAATGAATTGGGACCACATGGAGATGGATTACACGCATCGGCAGATTCCGGAGGCGGTGTCGCTATTATATCATAACAGCTTTTAAATGGATCACCTGTTTGGCCGGAATTGCAGCTACATATTGGACTATGATTAATCACTTCACATCTAGCTGATACTCCGCAAGCGTTGATACAAGGGTTGATACATTTCTGGTTGACACACGCCTTAGTAGATGGACATTCTGAACTAACAATACATTCAGGGCGACAGGCGGGCGGAGCTCCTTGGAATCCTTCAATGCAAGCACATACGGCTGTATTGTCAGTATTTCGACAAATACTGTTTGGTCCACAAGGCGAAGGATGGCATGGGTCTCTTGGTATCATAACATCTTTTTCTATTGGCTGACAATGTGTAAACGGATTACCAGTGTAGTCACTCATGCAAGAGCAACTAGGTATGTGATTAATTACGTCACATTTTGCATTTTGGCCGCATACTCCAGGGCAGGGGTTCTGGCATTTATTTCTGAAACAAGCTTTATCTCTCGGACATTCCTGGCTACCAGTGCATTCCGGTCTACAGGATTCATAAGGATTGCCGCCGTAATCTGGCAAACAGGTACAAATTCCATTGTCGCACTGCGCATTCGGGCCGCATGGTGATGGATTACATGGATCTAATGGAGTCGGAGTGGTAGGTGCTGAAATAAAACATAACAATTGTATGAGCAAGTCGAACATATTTTCGTTTGGACAGTCAATTACTTAGCAATAAACATTTAATACGTACTTTCACTTATTGGTAGACATCTTGAGAATGGGTCACCAGTATAACCCTCGTTACAAACGCAAACGGCCACGTGGTTCAAGACATGACAGTTTGCTTCTACTCCACATGACCCTGGACACGGATCTTCGCATTTTTGTCGAACACACGCTAGAGATGCAGGACATTCTGAATTTATAGTACATTCGGGGCGGCAGGACGGTGGAGATCCAGTATAGCCAGGTAAGCATGAACAAGCAGGTCCACTCGCTAACATCTGGCAACGTGAGTGTGGCCCGCAGGGGGACGGTGTGCATGATGGCGGACGCTCGGTTGTCGGTGGAATATCTGTTAAAAAGTAAAATGAAATTGTTATATGTACTCGAAACTGGTTAAATAAATGTTGTATTATGGTGGTAAATACTTACTATAACATTGTGTAAATGGATCGCCTGTCATTCCAGCTGGACATGTGCATATAGGGTTATGGTTTTTAACCAAACAATGCGCTCTTAATCCGCAAGTGTTAGGACAAGGGTCATCACATTTCTGGTTGATGCAAGCTTTAGAGAGGTCGCATTCACTGTTTACTACGCATTGAGGTCTGCATGACGGTGGTGAGCCAATATAGTTTGGAAGACAAGAACACACAGCTTGCATGTTCACTTGCCTGCACTGGCTGTTAGGTCCACAAGGAGTCGGCTCACATGGGTTTTGAGGCGGCGTAGCTAAAATATATGAAATAGCTTTTTAAACTCAAGTTTTTGCTTTAAAATACATATAACAATTCAAATACAAACTATTTAACACAACACTTACGTTGCACGTGTGCAGGTTTACATTGGAAGAATGGATCGCCTGTGTAACCGTCAGGACATGTGCACACAGGCACGTGTTTCTCAACAGTACATTGCGCCAGCTGTCCACATGTTCTTGGGCACGGGTCAATACATTTGAACCTTGTACAAGCCAAGTTTAACGGGCAGTCATCATTGCTCTCGCACTCTCTGCGGCAACCTTGCTGGTTATACGGATCGCCCTCGTATCCTTCAGAGCAGAAGCAAGCACCAGCACCGTTGTGTTCGCGGCACTCAGCGTTAGGTCCACAGGGTGACGGAGAGCATGGACTCGATGTAGGAGTCATTTCAGTAGCTAAAATGTGATACAGAATTGTAATTCACTATAATTCTAGATGTGCTCGCGGCTTGAAAGTTAAGTAGACAAAGTTTTCCTCTTAACCAAGTCGACCTCCTGGGAATTTTAGTTTGAAAAGTAGCTTATATATTGCTCCACAGAGAAAAGAAAAGTATTAAATACCTATACAAAAAATATGAGCAGGCCAACTAGGGGAAAGGGCTGGGGAAGGGGCTGAGGGGATAAAATAAATGAATTTATATACGCTACGATATATAAGGTACGATACTTACATGATACTAGAATTTGTTCGCAGTTTCCGGAAGCATCACCCGTGTAGCCTTGTTGGCAGCTACATATTGCCTTATGGTTTATGGTAAGACAAATGGCGTTGAAGCCGCAAGCACCTTGACATGGGTCCTTGCAACGTTCATTCACACAAGCCGTGTTGCTAGGACACTCGGCATCAATAGTACACTCAGGTCTACAATTTGGTACTCTTCCTATATAATTTGGCAAACAGGAACAAGCAGCTTGATCTCCAATCACACGACATTCCGAATTCGGTCCACACGGGGATGGCAGACAAGGATTTGTGGGAGCTAATCCTAAACAACAACGAAAAAGTTGTTAGTCTCATTTGATTAATATTTTGTGTCAAAACCAATTACAGTGTGTAATTATAATCAAAACGAGTCCACTAATAAATAATTTATGACTTGAATAAAGAATAAACTCACTTTCTTCGGGGGAACACTTGGTGAACGGATCGCCTGTGAAACCTGGGGTACAGCTGCAAATGGGATTGTGCGTTACAACTTGGCACCGAGCATTGACACCGCACGTATTCGGACATGGGTCTGTGCACTTTTTATTGACACAAGCCTTGTCTTGCGGGCATTCAGAGCTAACGATACACTCGGGGCGGCATGAAGGTGGTGTGCCAATATAGCCCACTTCACAAGTACATACGCTATGACCGTTAATTACGCGACATAAACTGTTCGGTCCACATGGCGACGGCTGACATGGGTTCTGCGGAGGTTCAATATCCGGAATACCTAAAAAAAGTTGTAATGTAATTATAACTCTTAATATTTATTTATGACAACTAATTTTTAAATATCATTTTATAGATAATTTTCACCCCATAGAATATGGAATCTCTCAGAATAAAGAAAGTTAAGGCTATGTTTATAGTGTGCACATTCTGTAATTGTGAAGTACATTTTTAATTAAGAACTTACTTTCTATATCACATCTGGTCAGAGGATTTCCGGTATACCCCGTTAAACATGTACAAGTTGGTGAATGATTTACAGTTCTGCATTCGGCATTTATACCGCATGTGCCCGGGCATGGATCCTTGCACCTATTGTTAGAGCACGCCTTGTTCCGATCGCAGTCTGAATTAGACACACATTCTGGTCGACAGCCCGTGTATGGGTCTCCAAAGTATTCCGGTAGGCAAGTGCATGAGCCCACGCCATTCCTCTCTTTGCATAAAGCATTTGCACCACACGGCGACGGATTGCAAGGATTCGGTGGCGGTTCGGAAGAGACTGTAATTTATTACAATAATTTAGGAAATGCAATAGAATTCGTATATTCTGAATCTGCAAACGTAAATTGTCTTCCAAACTTACATTCAATGACTGAACATCCACTGAATGGATCACCCGTATGCCCAGGTATACAGTTACACAAGGCTACGTGATTCGCAACCGAACAATCTGCATTAAAACCACAAGAGCCTGGACATGGATCTACACACTTCTCATTTTGGCATGCAAGATTACCAGGACATTCCGCATTGATAGAACATTCAGGTCTACAGTTTGGCGCGACACCAATATAATTGGGTAAGCAAGAGCATGCAGGCGCTTCTCCAACTACTTTGCATTGCGAATATGGACCACACGGTGAAGGTATGCATGGATTTCCTTTAGGTCCCGTAAAGATAGGTTCTAAGAAAGAAAGTAACATATTAAGACAGAAAAGAGAAATGAAAAATAAGACATAATGTACATAAATGAAAAAAAGATTGAGAAAAAATATAGAACGAGATAAAGTTAGAGATTATGAAAATATATTTGGGGAATCTAAAAAAAACAATCAAACTTGGACTTTGTATTTCATTTTTATTCGAATGTATTGCTAAGATCTTACTTGGCTCCAACTGGCAACTAACGAATGGATCACCAGTGTAACCTGCTTTACAAGTGCATATAGGGTTGTGATTTATAACGTGACATCTAGCATTAACACCACAAGTTCCTGGGCAAGGATCTTTGCACTTTTGCTTTATGCAAGCTTGATGTTGAGGGCAATCCGTACTGGTTACACACTCTGGTCTACAAGTGGGAGGAGATCCAGAGTATCCCTCTTGGCAAGAGCAAACACCATGGCCGTCTATTTCTTTACAATGACTGAATGGTCCGCATGGTGATGGGACACACGGATTTCCATCAAATTGTGGGGCTAAAATAAATTTTAAATCCATTAAAATATTAAATAATTATTATTTTATCATATTTACAAGTAACTAATACACGTAAAACTGTACTAACGTCTTTTTTGTGGGTGACAAGATATCATGGGATTTCCTTCGTAGCCATCAACACATAAGCAAACAGGATTATGATGTGCAACAGTGCACTGTGTATTAATGCCACATGCACCTTGACATGGGTCAATACATTTATTATTAGAGCAAGCCCTGTCCACTTGGCAATCATTATTTGTCACACATTCCGGTCTGCATCCTAAGTACGGGTCTCCAAAATATTCCGGCAGACAAGTGCATGCTCCCGCCGAATTTTTAACTTTGCAATCTGCATTTGGTCCACATGGGGATGGATTACATGGATTTGTTTCTTCTTCACTCGGTACAGTGACTAAAAAACGTCATTTAAATTAAGCGTTGTGATGCATTTATGTGCATTTCGATTAATTTACGAGAAAAACTCACCAATGAAATGGCAACCACTAAATGGATCACCTACATAATTTTCACGACAATGGCAAACGGCTTTGTGAGATATGACCGTACAATCTGTATTTGAGCCACAGGACCCTGCGCACGGGTTAGCACACTTTTCTCGGATACAAGCCAAATTACTTGGACACTCTTCGTCGCGTATACACTCCGGACGACAATTAGGCGATCTACCAACATAACCGGCCTTGCAAGAACACGCTGGAGTTTCGCCTACTACACGACATTGAGAGTTAGGTCCGCATGGTGAAGGAATACACGGATTACCAGATGGTTTAGGTAGCGGACCTGCAATATTACATCAATGTTCATGTGTTAATTTGTGTTGTAAAATAAATATTATAGTATATATAATTAACAAATACATCTATATACAAAATACTCACGATCTTCAAGAGCACAGTGCACGAATGGATCACCTACGTAATTTTGTGGACAGCTACAAAGAGCGTTATGGTTGACTACAGTGCACTTTGCATTGGCGCCACACGATCCAACGCATGGGTCGACACATTTCTGATTTACACACGCCTTGTTTGGCATACAATCACTACTGACCGTGCATTCTGTTCTACAGTAAGGAGGAGAACCTAAATATTGCTCTTGACAGGAGCATATCGCGTGTCCATGACTAACCCGACATACGCTATATGGCCCACATGGTGAGGGTGAACAGGGATCTATCGGTTCAATGGCACCTAAAATGTAAATGTAGGGTTATTATAAATATATCTATGCAATGTAGGTGATGCAAAAAAATTAATTAATTATGTCTCACTTATATGACACGATGTGAACGGATTTCCTTCATATCCAGCGACACACGCACACGACGGCGCGTGATTGTTAACACGGCATTCCGCGTTCATCCCGCACACGCCCGGACATGGGTCTTTACATTTGTTGTTCGTGCACGCTCTATCTTTGGGACAGTCTGAGTTCAATACGCATTCCGGTCTACATTCTACATAAGGGTCGCCGTAATAGTCGGGGAGGCAGGAACAAGACCCTGCTCCGTGTCTTTCTTTACATACAGCGTTAGCCCCGCAAGGTGAGCGAGAACAAGGACTTAGTACTTCAGATTCAATTGCTATAAAAATAAAAGGGGAAATTATTGCGTTTCCTTAATATATATGTACTTTCAATTTCCAAAAATATGCTGTATTTCTATATCTACTTACGCGGAGCAATTGAGCATCCTGAAAACGGATCGCCAGTGTAACCTTGATCACACGTACAGACCGGTACATGTTTAACTACATTGCAAGTAGCGTGAAAACCGCAAGATCCTGGACATGGATCGCTGCACCTTTCAGATATGCACGCTAAATTCCCAGGGCATTCTACGTTCATAACGCATTCTGGTCTACAATTTGGTGGTCGCCCTACATAATTGTTCAAACACGAGCAGACCGGTCTATCATTTATGTCTTGGCACTGCGAATGCGGGCCGCAAGGATTCGGAATACAATTATTTATAGGTGTCATTTGTCCTGTTGATCAATCAAACATTTTTAAAAGTAGAACCACATTACAATCGAATAAAGTTATTCAAATATAAAAATAAATAAGTACTATCACTTACTGTCATCGGGGAAACATCTTACGAAGGGGTCCCCAGTGTAATCACTGTGACAACTGCACACAGGATTATGATTTACAACTTGACACTGAGCGTTAATGCCGCATGTACCGGGACAGGGGTCTTGACATTTTTGATTAATGCATGCTTTGTTCGGTCGACAGTCAGAACTCACGATACATTCTGGGCGACAATTTGGCGGAGAACCGACACACTTATCGAGGCATGTACAAACGGCATGCCCGTTAACGGTACGACATTTACTATAAGGGCCACAAGGAGAAGGGTGGCATGGATCAACAGGTTCCGGTTGAGCTGAAGTAAAGAACGTAGGCAAGAGTAAAGATACATCGAGACTTAAATAAAGAAACAACAGTAATAGAAAGAACAAGAGACAGTCTTACTCATAACAGGAGCACATGCATGAAGAGGATTCCCACTATATCCAGACAAGCAGTAACAAGAAGGTGCATGATTCGTTACTCTACATTCAGCGTTTTTCCCACATGTGCCAGGACATGGATCAACGCATTTATTATTGAAACAGGATCTGTCTATAGAGCAATCAGTGTTCATGACGCATTCAGGGCGGCAGCCCAAATATGGGTCGCCGTGGAAATCATCAATACAAACACAAGACCCAGCACCGTTTCTTTCTTTACAGATTGCATTAGGTCCACAAGGTGATGGATGGCAAGGATGGCGTTGAACATCTTTAGGAACTGAAATTGATTTATACATAAATATTACTACATTCATGCAAGCAGACCTTATTCTCTAGTCCCGAATGTCACAAATAACTACATAACAATATTAACAATGAATAAATCTTTCATCTATCTAAATGTACGTGCATACATACATATTTGTAATTACTGATTTGAGAGGTGCACTTACCTTCGAACAGATGACAGCCAGCGAATGGATCTCCAGAGTAGCCCTCGTCACAAGAACATATTGGTTGATGATTCTGTACAACACAACGTGCATTGAACCCACAGGAGCCAACACAAGGATTTACGCAGGTGCCCCCTAAACAAGACAGAGAGAGCGGGCAGTCCTGATTGATGACGCATTGCGGGCGGCAGGTCGGCGGGGCCCCCAAGGTGCCAGGTTCGCAGGCACACACTGCGCGACCAAGTTCATTGCGGCACGTCGAATGTGGCCCGCACGGTGAGGGCAAACAAGGATCGGGTGCCGGTGCCGTAATACCTATGGAATGATTAATATACATATAACTCACTTATATTTATTTGCCTTCATTTACCCAATGTTTCGCGTTTATGTAATGTTATAACACCGCCTTAATATATTTTTGAAGGTATTAAATACAATGGATAATATACCTATAAGACATTTGCAGACACTAGTAGATAAGAATTAATTACGATTTATTATAACTTTAATACACTAATCTGATTTGTAACTTATAGAAAATAATGTTATATATCTATAAACTTTGCATGCCTAGCATGAGGTTTATGGGCTTAAAAACTCTCATGTAATGCCTATCTCCACCAGATTTAGATTGATAATAAGCATGAAATTATATTCAATTGCCTTATTCCATATAAGGTGAAATACGATGTATCCTGTAATAAAAATAAAAACAGCCGTGTCCCGATTGCTAAAACAACTTACTTTTCCTGTAACATCTGATGAATGGGTCGCCTTCAGGAATGTTTTCTGGACAAGTGCATATGGGGTTGTGTCCAACGACATGGCAACGAGCGTCTAGGCCACAGCTGTTCGCGCAAGGGTCTTTGCATTTGTGGTTTATGCAGGCCCGATTGGTCGGACAGTCGGAGTTGACCGCGCACTCGGGACGGCAGGCGGGCGGCGCACCGAGGTACCCGGGGCGGCACGAGCACGCTGCACGGTTGCTCACCACATGGCACTCGCTGTTTGGACCGCATGGTGATGGCTCGCAGGGATTAAACGGTGTCGCTGCATTGTTCAATAGTATTTATTAATTTTATTACTAAAGATTTGTGATTAAAAAGAGAAAGATAAGAAACAAATGAGAGGGAATTAAAAAAAAATAACACTTACATGGCTTATACTCTGGGCGGCATGACGAAAACGGATCACCTTCATGCCCTTTGAAACACGTGCAAACAGGAATATGGTTTGTGACAGTACATTCGGCGTTTACACCGCATAAGTCCTTGCATGGATCCCGACAATGGTTAGACAAGCATGCGAGGTGGTTTGGACAATTTGAGTTTATCGTACATTCAGGTCGGCAGCCTCCTGCGTATGGGTTGCCAATATTCGGCGGTATACATGTGCATCGAGCTGCGTTATTCACAACTGTACACTGTGTATTTTCTCCACAAGGAGACGGGTTGCATGGCGATGCTGACTCGTCTCTGCTTGTAATGCACCCGACGAACGCGTCCCCTTTATAACCATCCAAACAACTACACAATGGTGTGTGATTTACCACATCGCACTTAGCGTTGCTTCCACAGGCACCCATGCACGGATCTGCACATTTTTCATTTATACAGGCCTGGTGTGGTGGGCATTCTTGGCTGATTAAACATTCTGGCCTACAGTATGGTGGTGTACCAGAATAGTTAGGACGGCATGAGCAAACGGGGCGCCTTAATTTTATTTCGCATACGGAGTTCGGTCCACACGGCGATGGTGAACAAGGGTTTTTATCTGATGGTATTTGATGTACCAAGGCAGTACAAGCAACGAAAGGATCACCCATCTTTTCCGGACCACAACTGCAGATAGGGTTGTGATTTACCACGACGCAGTTCGCACCTACCCCGCAACTTCCTTGGCATGGATTAATACATTTTTGATTAACACAAGTCTCACTTTGTGAACAGTCCGAGTTACTAACGCAGTCTGGCTGACACATTGGTGGTACCCCTCTGTAGCCCGGCAAACATGAACACACTGCAAAGCCTGAAGGTGAAACCAGGCAACGACTATAAGGCCCACACGGTGAGGGATCGCAAGTTGACACAGATGGTACAGTAACAGGCGCAACATTACACCTGATGAACGGATCGCCAGTTTGTCCCGGCGGGCAATAGCAGATGGAGTGATGGTTGACCGTTTCACATAGCGCTCCAATTCCGCAAACATCTTTACAGGGGTTTACACACTTGTTATTCAAACAAGCCAAGTTGGTTGCACAATCACTGTTGACGACGCATTCTGGTCGGCACGATATAAACGGATTGCCGTAGAAATTAGGCAAGCACTGACAAGTTAACGCGCCCCTTATATCTTGACACACAGCGTTAACACCGCACTGAACGTTGTCACAGGTCTCCGCTGGGGTGGCTGTAAAAAGTATATTTGTGTGTTATTTTTACTCTTCAACGATATAAAATTAATTTAATACAATAAAATAAATAATAGTCATACGTTTAGGGCTAGGTTTGCAATTTTCATAAGGGTTTCCTTCAAAGCCATTGACACATCGGCAGATTGGGTCATGATGGTAGACCGAACATTCTGTGTTTACACCGCAAGAGCCCGGGCACGGATCTACGCACTTGTTCCTCAAGCAAGCCCTGTCGAAGGGACAATCAGTGCTTAGCACGCATTCAGGTCTGCATGCCGGAATGTTAATTCTGTTCGGGCCCAGGCACAAGTCGCATACAGCAAAGAGGTCGCCGTACGTGTCGCACGCGGCGCTAGGGTCACAAGGATTCGGAAGACATGGCTGTACAGTAGTATTGTCCTGCGGGATGTGTATAGCTGGAATGTATACGAAAAGTAATTAGTAAAGTTCGTGCAACACACTGTATATTTATGGATGTATGTCGTAATAAAAAACGGCATATTGTACGATATACTTATATGCTAAGATATGTATTTATTTGTATATGTATTAAAACATATCCGAGTATGCATATGCACTTATAACAAAAGTAAGAACTTACAATATGTGTGCATGCAAGTTTTTGAATAAATTAATAAAAGACTTACGTTTGTAAACGCATTGTATAAGTGGGTCTCCTATATAGGAATCGGGACATAAACATGAGACAGTGTGATCTGTGCATAAACAAGCTGCATTGATTCCACATACGTTTTTAAATGAGCACGGATCGGTACATTTGCGATTGATACACGCCTCGTTTGATGGACAGTCCGAGTTCATGAGACATTCAGGCTTGCACTCTTTAGTCGGATCTCCGAAAAAGTCAGGAAGACAAGAACATACGGCTTTATCTCCTACGTCCTGGCATATTGCGTTAATACCGCATTGGACTTTATTGCAAGGTTTCAATGATTTCTGGTCTTCCGCTGGCAAACAACATATCAAAGGATTTCCAATTAGACCTTCTTCGCAAATACACACGGGATGGTGTGTTTCTACGAGACATTTGGCATTCAAACCACAGACTCCCGGGCAGGGGTCACGGCACATGTAGCCAATGCACGCTCTGTTCAGTGCGCATTCGTCGTCTATTTCACATTCCCGAGACTGGCAGCCATCCAGACTGTAAGGATCGCCAGTACTGCCTGCAGAGCATGCACACAATGCTCGACCCTCATAATTTACATTACAAGTAGCCTGTGGTCCACATGGGTTCGGATTACAAGGACTTCTCTGTACTTGACAACCCCTGTAAGGATCTCCAATAAATCCAGTCTTGCAGAAACACATTTCTCTGTTGCTTCCTACGTAACAGTCGGCGTTCGGCCCGCACGGACCGGGTTGACAGAGAACATCCGGAGGTAAATAAGCTTGATGGTTGCAAGACTTGTACGGATTTCCTATAGTGTTTTCTGGACAATAGCACGCAGGCGTCCTATTTGGATCGCACCGTGCGCCTACTCCACAAGTATTTGGTTCGCATGGATTTCTTGCTTCTATACAGCCTCTGACAGTGTTGGGGCTTTCTACGTAACCTTGTAAGCAGGTGCACTTTGCAAATCCATTAGATAATATAGTACATTGAGTGTTGGGTCCACACGGTGAAGGATTGCATGGGTTGTTCGGTAATCGACAAGGTTGCCTAGGTGGATTTCCTTCGTAATTAGGTAAACAGAAACACGCTGGTTTGTTCTCGATTATTCGGCATCCGGTATAAGGACCACACGGATTCGGGTCGCACTCGTTACCCTCCGGTACTGAAAAAATTGTGATACATTGTATTAAGGTACAAAAAAAATGATATACAAAAAAACACGTTTTCTCGTCACTTTATAAGATTTATAAGATATACTTACTGCAATTCTTAAAGGGATTACCAGTTAACCCTTTAGGACAATAACAAATGGGATTGCCGTTATCAGTTTCACAAAGTGCGTTAATACCACATGGATTCGGTACACATGGGTTGGATGGGGGTTCACAACCGAGCATTGGATTACCGGTGTAACCAGATAGACATTTACAAGATGCTCGATGGTTTAATACATCGCAGATAGCATTAACACCACAATTGCACGGTGAAGCACATTTGCCGTTTATACACGCTTCAGAATTTAAGCATTCATTATCAGATCGACATCCTTGCACTGAAATAATTAAAATATTTTAATTATAATTTACAATTGTCTTGTTGGTCGTGTTAGTTGCAAATGCGACCGCCGATAGGGAGGTCCGAGTTCGATTCCCAGGTCGAACACTACAAATTTTTCTAATTTAGATTTTCCAGTAGTGGTTGGGAGTCTGGATATGAGCCCGATGCATGGCAATAGGCTTACCACCTGTTCCATAGTGGGACGAAAACGTAACGTAGTAAAACGTGGGTTTGTTCTGTATTTTTCTGCTGCCTACCTCTGGGATTACATGTGTGAAGTTACGTTTTATCATTTAGAACAATATGCAGAATAGCAAACCCACAAATTATAGCGAATAGGGAACATTTATTATTTGTTAAAATATATTCGAAAGCTTTAGTTGAATCAAAATTTATCTACCTTGATAACATTCTAAGAAAGGATTTCCTGTAAAGCCCGCATAACATTTACACTGTATGCCATGATTCGATGAAATGCACTCTGCGTTATCTCCACATTTATCGACCGAGCACGGGTTGATGCATACTCGATTTAACCGATCGCACAATAGTTCAGGTGGACAATCTTCGTTATACTGACATACAGATTGGGTGTTCATAACTAAAAAAACCAAACGTAAAAGTAGTACATTGGCGATGGCAGTCCATATTCAACGAAATCAAGAAGTGAACTTACCAGGTACGCAGCCAACATAGCCGTTCCCCTGGAATCCTTCGATACAGCTACAATCTGAACCGTGATTCGTGTTTATACAGGCCGCGTTACGTGCGCACGGATTGTGTATTGCACATGGATGTTGACATGCATTATTTATACAAGCTTCCGTCAAGTGACAATCTTCATTCCGAGTGCAACCAACTGAGTAAAATGTAAACAGAAGTGAGTTTTACAATATATCAATATTTTACAAGTGTAAATTTTACATTCAACTCCGTCATTGTATATATACATTAAATCCGTAATAAACATATTGGTGTGATTTTTAATGCACTATTTTTATCCTAAAACTTTCAATAAGTTGCTTATTAAATTACAAGTGCTTAGTCTATATAAAATACCTTAGTTTATTTACAAATGCAAACGGTATCCAAAGCGGAAATATTAGGTATATATTAACCCAATATACTGAAAATAGAGCTTACTTATTTTGGGCGAGCATTTAACTGCTGGGTCCCCGTCGTGTCCAGCGGGACACGAACACATCGGCCTCTGCTTTATTGGATGACAATTGGCTCCGACACCACACACATTGTCAAACTCGCAAGGGTTTTGACACAATCCCATAAAGCAGGCTTCTGTCTCTATACAGTCCCGATCGGAATGACAAGGTTCCGGTGCCTTAGGTGTTCCGGGTGATTCTATTGTTACATGTTATATTTCAAATTAGTATGTTACATGGAAGAACCAGTATTAGTTTATTTACAAATAAATAATTAATGACTCAATTATTTATTGTTTTAATTATACTGTACAAGTTTGTCCGATAAAACGATCAAAATACTTATAATAATTTAAACTTTAGAATTTATCGTAACCTATTTGCAGACTGTGCACAAAAATTAAAGGTATTTATAACTCTTAAGAGCATACCTCTTACACAGACGTTTCCGGCAGCCTCATCACATAAACAAACAGCAGCATGGTTGACAACTTTACAGGTACTGTTCACTGTACATGGGTTCCTTATTCCCTCACATGGATTTTCACATACTCCATTGTTACAGGTGTAGTCAGCGGGACAGTAATAGTCATTTTTACACTTTACATTCATGTCTACGTCAGTACTTAAGTTTATTGTTTCAGTCGTAGTTATAGTTATGTCAAATGGCGTAGAATCAGTCCAAGCAGATATATCAACATCTTTTTGACGCGATGATAAACTTTCCAATGATGTACTTAAAATAGAAGACACAGTTGATGGATAGCGCGATTTATCGTGATCACCAACAATATTACTTTCCGTAACTGGTAAAACAGTCGTTGTTTCTTCGTTAATAGGTTTAGTGAACGATTCTACGTAATCTCGTACGGTATCATAATGTTCGCTATTTTTCGTTTCGATTACTTCTGTTGTACTTACTATTGTTGAGATATCTACTTTACTGTTGAGACTAATACTTTCAGTTACGGAACTGTAATGTATGTTTTCTGTTGTGGTTGTTGTATTAAGCATTGATTCATGTTCTTGTATTATTTTTTGTGTACTTAAAGTCGTCTCAGAAGTTTTATCATTGTTAATACTGTGCAACAAAGTAAAATTGTCGGTATTTGGCGATGAACTGTAATATTCACTTTCTACTGTGGTTGTAGCAGTAGGTATTAATGTTGATTTAGGTGTTACATTTTGTGTGCTTGAAGATATCTCAGAAATGTTATCAGTATTCGTATTGTGTTTATAAGTAAAAGTATCATATGTGAATTGTGTTAAAATATTCTCTGTCGTCGAATCAAGTACTATTTTTGGCGGTTCGCTTTCCATTGAGGTTACAGTAGCAGCTGATAACTTTGAATCGGGTATTATTTCTTGTGTACTTAAAGTAGTCTCGGAAAGTTCAGTGTTAGTACTCTGTTCATTAGTACTGTAAGTTAGCTCTGCTAGAATATTCTCTGTCGTCGAATAAAGTACTATATTTGGCCTTTCATTTTCTGTTAAGGTCACGGCTGTAGATGTTAACTTTAAGTCTGGTATTGTTTCTTGTGTACTTAAATCGGTCTCGAAAATATTATCAGTGTTGGTATTTTGTTCGTCAGTATTAGTACTATAAGTGAATTCTGCTCGAATATTTTTTGTCGTTGAATCAAGTACCTTATTTAGTGTTTCAGTTTCTATTGAGGTTAAAGTAGTAACTGTTAACTTTGAGTCTGGTATTATTTCTCGTGTACTTAAAGTCGTTTCGGCAATTTTACCTGTGTTGGTACTTTGTTCCTGAGTATTAGTATTATCCTTGAACTCTGCTAGAAAATTTTCTGTCGTCGTATAAATTACGTTATTTGGCGTTTCACTTTCTGTCGAAGATACCGCAGTAGTTGATAACTTTGAATCTGGTATTATTTCTCGTGTACTTAAGGTCGTTTCAGAACCATTATCAGTCTTAGACTTGTAAGAGGATTCTGCTAGAATATTCTCTGTCGTTGAATAAATTACGTTATTTGGCGTTTCACTTTCTGTCGAAGATACCGCAGTAGTTGTTAACTTTGAATCTGGTATTATTTCTCGTGTACTTAAGGTCGTTTCAGAACTATTATCAATGTTAGTATTGTAAGTCGATTCTGCTAGAATATTCTCTGTTGTTGAATAAATTACTATATTTGGCGTTTCACTTTCTGTTGAGGTTACTGCAGTAGCTGCTAAGTTGTAATCTGGTATTATTTCTCGTGTACTTAAAGTGGTTCCAGAAATATTATCAGTGTTAGTATTGTGAGAGGATTCTACTAGAACATTCTCTGACGTCGTATTTGGCGGTTTACTTTCTGTTGTGGTTACGGTAGTAGATGTTAATTCTGAATCGGATGTTATATCTCGTGTACTTAAAGTCGTTTCAGGAATTTTATCAATGTTGGTACTTCGTTCATGAGTTAAAGTATTGTAATCTATTTCTCTAGGAATGTTAAGGGTCGTAGACTCAACTACTTTATTAGGCAGTGTATTGTAATCTATGCTTTCTACTGTGGTTGTAATGGCAGGTGTTAATTCATCACTACCTAAAGTTTCTTCTGTAGTTAAACTCATAACAGAAATTCTATCAGAACTAGTACTTTGTACACTAGGAGAAGTATAAGTGAATTGTTCTGGAATATCCTTAGATGTAAATTCAAATTGTTTATTTGGCAGGGTAGAATAACTTTCTATTGTTGTTGCAACAGTAGGTGTCAGTCCTGGTTCATGTGTTATTTCTTGAGTACTTAAGCTGTAATCAGTGTTTATATTTAAAGTATTGTAAGTGAATTTTATTTGAGTATTTTCTGTTGTGGATTCAACAATATCATTTTTAAGGGAAGTGTAATCTACAGTATCTGTTGTTGTTGCAATATTAGGTGTTATCATTACGTTCTTTGTTTTTTCTTCCGTAGTTAAAGGCATCACAGAGATGTTATCAGTTTTGGTACTCTGCGTATTAATAACAATGCTTGGAGTGGATTCAGTTGGAATATTATGTACCGTAGAATCAATGACGTTATTTTGTAGTATATTATTATCTAAATTTTTCTTTTCTAGATTAATTGGAGTAGTGGTAATATTGTCTTCTAAAAAGTGATCTGTTACAGCATTTACTTTTTGGCTTGGTGTTTTTACGTCATTTATGTTTTCTTCCGTTTGAAAAGTTTCACTAAAACCTGGTGTCAGTGTTGTTCCTAATGACGTGGTACCTACTTTTGTCACTAAATTTGACATATTCTCATAAATTTGAGAACTTTTTGATGTTTTCTTGGAATCCTCTGATACCAAATACTTGGTGTCTATCGTTGCTTCAGTAAAATCTATTAAGTCTGATGTTACATAAGTTTGCTTTAAATCGACATTAGTCAAAGTTGTATATCTATCAGTATTTTCGTTTGCAGCTGTTGAACCATATGACGATATGCTATCGGTTTTCCTGTATGTGTCACTGGGTGCCAAAGTTGACAATTTCTCTATACCACTGTCTAAATTATCTTTGTCAGTAGAACTCGGAATAAGCGTCGTAGTTTCGTACTGTGTATCTTTTACTAGCGTTTCGGTTACCATTGTTTCTTTTACGTAAGCAGAGGTAGCGTTGGCATCATTAATTGTTACAGACGACTCATGTAGGGATGTAACATTTAATCTATAAACACTACTTTCTGTAGACATGTATTTATTCACATCAATATATGAATCACCAGATGTACTTGAATTATTAAATGAAATCGAATCATTTGACATAAATTCTTCTGTTTTATTTATAAATTGTGATGGTATTTTTAGGTCAAGTGCATTATTAGGATTTATGAAAGAAACTGTACTTAATTCAGCCTCCGTAGTTACGGTTATATCTTTTATTGGTAAAATCAATACATTAGTACTTTCCGTAAATGTAGAATCTGTGGAATCTGTGGAAATTCCATTGTTGTCCCTATTATTCTGTACGATCGTAGTAGAGGGTATTGTATTCTCTTCAGTGTAATTACTATTAAAAACACCTGTGTTTGTTTCCGATTTTGAATGTTCGGTGGTAACAGCATCATCTTTAATACCATCCGTTTCACTAGAGGTATTTATAAAATTTGTATCTGTGAATAAATTTTCAGTTGTTAACCTTTTCTCCAATGTAGCTGTTGTTGGCAAATTAAATGTTTTACCACTTAATCCCGGGTTTGTAGTTTGTAGTGCCTGTAAATTATCTGTTGTAACTATTAGTGTTGTTTGTTCTACAGTTCGTCTTTCGGTATATGCTTCTGGTACTGCCTGTATTTCTGTAAATGACTTTGGCGAAATTGAACTCAAATCATTTACATATTCTGTACTGCTTTGACCCTGTTCTACATATTCGGTTGTAGAAATAAATTGTGAAGTTGTTGTCTCGAGTGCTCCTAAATTAATGTTGGCACCGTGACCATAAGACTTTGGTGTAGTATTAATATACTCGGAAGTTGTTACACTTTCTGTATAACTATTTTGACTCTTTGTTTCATTTATAATTTGAATTACACTTTTCATTTCTGTTGTTGATTTAACAGATATATCAGGATCTGTAAATT